>CABHPP010138557.1:0-65722 GCA_902168425.1 Peromyscus attwateri | reverse complement strand
ACTTCCATACACATAGTAGGTATGTTTATACAGGCTTACACACACACACACTAGGTATGTTTACACAGACTTACACACACACATACTAGGTATGTTTACACAGACTTCCATACACATAGTAGGTATGTTTATACAGGCTTACACACACACTAGGTATGTTTAAACAGATATGAACAATTCTTTAAAGGCAGGCTTTGGCAAAAATGTGACTTCAGACAAAATCTGCCCTGCAGACATTTTCGTGACTAAGGTTTTATTAATCCATGGCCTTGCCCATTTGTTTACATATTGGGCTGTAGTCATAATATAACCGACTTGAGATAAAGTGACCCTGAAAGCTCATGGTGTTAGGACTGTCTGGACTTCCACAGAACGTTTGCTGACTTCTGCCTTAGAGCATGTGGCGAAATTATCACTGAGTTCTCCCAACTCTTTAAAAGAGTTTTTTTTTTTTTTATGGTGGGGGAAAACCCTCAGTTACATTTTTTAAAGATTTGTCTGTTCTTTTAAAATTATTTCTTTAGATTTATTTAATGTGTATGAGTGTTTTACCTGCATGTATACATGTGTACCACGTTCATGTTGGTGCCCATGGAGGTCAGAGAAGGGTGTTGGCATCCCTGGAACTGGAGTTATGAATGATTGTAAATCATGATGTGGGTGCTAGAACTGAACCCAAATCCTCTGCAAGAGCAACAAGTGTTCTTAACTCCTGAGCCATGGCTCCAGCCCAAGTTATTTTATGAGTCTGAATGTTTGTGTGTGTGAGTGTGTGCATGTGTGTCATGTGTGTGCAGTGCTAGCAGAGACCAGAGAGGGCATCAGGTCCCCAGGAACTGGAGTTACAGATGGTTGTGAGCCACTGCATAGGTGCTGGGAATTGAACCCAGGTCCTCTGTATGAGTACCCAGTGCTCTTAGCCACTGGGCCATCTCTCCAGCCCCTCAGTTAAGTGTTTGAATCACTTCAGGCTAAACAATCCCTGATCCATCCTGAGCTGCTGGAGCCCATGTGACTAAACTGTGTTATGTCTTTTCCATCTACTCTCCACCCTCTAGTCTAGAGGACAGTGAACTTGTAAAAAACAACAACAACAACAAAAACAAAAAACAAATACCTTCATATGCCTGCCACTCTGATTTCCCAAGTTTGAAAGGTGAGCTAACTTCTGGGTCCCATGCCTACGCATTTGGACATGGTTTTCTTACTAGACCCCTGAGGGAATCTGTTATGTCAAAGACTTTCTGGAGTCACCCCTGTGGGCACGTGCTTTGCTTGGTGCCTCTGCCTTGGGATTTAGCCAGTGCCTACAATTAGATAGGCTCCGGCACTTGCTGAGTGAATCTTTGGGTAGTTTAGAATGCTTGATGCTTTTTGCAGTTCCTTTGATTTTACATTTGCTTACTCTGTGTGTGTGTGTGTGTGTGTGTGTGTGTGTGTGTGTGTGTGTGCTTCAGAGGGTTGAACTCAGGTCATCAGGCTTGGTGGCTAGTTCTTTACCACTGAGTCCTGACTACCTAGGTCCTTACAAGTTTAAATATTTAGGTATTATATTTCCCCATTTTGCTTAAAGTTGTAAACACATGGGTATTCAAATACTCCACTCATAAAAACATTCGCACTCTCTGCCTTTTTCTCCTCCCTTGCTCTTAGTTTGCTGGACATAGGCTGTACCTCAGGATGGTTTGATGTCTGGTTAGAAAGTTGGTGGTGCAACTTTTGCTACAGTTCTTGAGAGACCGTCATGGCCAGATAAAGAGAATAGGAGTATGCTACACAGAGTCAGGCCTGCCTCCACGGGGCGGGCAGACCACAGGCAGCTGTAGGAAAACCCATAACTACATGTGACTTTTCAAACCATATTCTGTGGCTTTGGAATCTAATTTTGAATGTGGTTATCTGATGTCCAGGTGTGAAAGTTTTGCTGGAAATTGTGAAAAAGTATTTGTTAGAATAAAATAACATTTAAAAATGTGTGGTCAAATGGAGTTGCTCACCCCCCGGCTGACTCTGCTCTTGGCCTTTCTCTCCTGTTTATTCTACCTCCAAAGAGTAATCTAGAACACCCACACTCCCTTCCCTTCATATCTTTTCAAGCAAAGTTGCTTACTGTGAAGCCTGGCATAGAAAAACAGAAATTAAAAAGCAGCACCCACTGTTACTACTGTTGTGAGTTGGTGGCTGCTCGGGTGGAGGCTGTGACACAGACAAAACAATTGGTGTAAATGAAGTGGAACAAGAATCGGGACTTTGTTCAAAAGCGTTAGGCACAGACAGTTTTACCCCCCCCCCCCCCAGCACAAATACATCTTTTCACGTGCTCTTTTTCTGTACTCAGTTTTGTGTATGTCGAGTCAAGAGCTAACTGTCTAGAATTTCACATGACCTAAGCCGACTTTAACAACTGGACCTTCAGCTACCAAATTCCTCTCATTCATATGTGAAGATCTGACTGATGTGGCCTTGCCCATCTTAAGACTACACAGCCCTCAGATGGGTGCCGACATGCCAGCAGGCGATCAAGGACACCCTGCCCCTCCTTGTAGTCATGTAGTGAGGAAGTTCTGATGTAGTGTGTGAACACTAGTGTCATTAAAGAAGCTTAGCAGTGGAGTGAGTGCCCCATACAGTACACACACACACACACACACACACACACAGGTAAAAAGGCCATGATGCCATGTGAGTTGGAGTCTACATCTTTCCTCCTCATAACCTCACTCTGTCACTTAGGAATGTGAAGAAAAACCAAGGACAGATTTAAGTGACAATACTAACAGCTCTAGTTCTATTAGTAAACATTATGAAAGGGTCTTGAGGCTCACGCACTTAAGACATATGGCCTCTTTCCAAACCATGTGCTAATGGTCAGCGGGTACAGGCACCTGCTGCCAAGCATGCTGGCCTGAGTTTGACCCTCCAGACCCATTTGGTGGAGGGAGAGCATTGACTCTGGCAAGTTTCCCTCTAGCCTCTGAAAGACCCACACTCTGAGGAGACTCCCTCCCAGACCATGGATTAGGCACAAACCACACCCAAACACCTGTTTTCACAGAGAGATCCTTTATTAAGTAGGGAAGAAAAGTTAAAGTAGCTGCTTGCTGACTCAGAAAACAGCAGCAAATGACCTTGTAGGTGTAATTTTTAAGAAGAGAAAAAGGAGAGGTCTCTGTCAGAGTGGGCTAGGATGCTGTGGTATACTTTGATTGGACATGTTTGTAAATGGGTTTTTTTTGGGGGGGGGCGCCAGCTCACAAAAAAACAACATAGATACTTATTATAAATTATGAACGCTCAGCCGATAGCTTAGGCTTGTTTCTAACTAGCTCTTATAACTTAAATTAGCCCATTTCTATTAATTTACTTTCTGCCTCATAGTTTTATTACCTCATCTCCGTAGTGCCCATACTGCTTGCTCTGTGTCTCCTGGCATCTCCGCCTTCTTCTTCCCAGTGTCCTCTCTGCCCAGCAAAGCCTGCCTGGGTATTGGCTGTTCAGCTTTTTGTCAAACCAATCAGAGTGACACATCTTCACAGTGTACAAAAAGATTATTCCACAACACATGTTAATTAGGTGAGCCAAAGGGGCTTTTGATTGCTGGACTTCGGTAGTCAGCCTGAGGAATTAGTCTGACGTAAGAAAATGTCCAAATGAGGAACAGACCTTGATAGCTAGCTTTAGGGATATAATCTATGGTTTATAAGGAAGGGGGAAGGTGGATGGGCAAGGCCGGCCTGCACCATGTTTGCCAAGTCCAGGCCTGCTAGAGCCCTCCAGCCTCTACATGAGCACATTCCCCACAGACAAATAACTAAATGCAACTGTCTTAGTAACTTTTCCATTGCCGGACCAAGGTAACTTATAGAAGAGTTTATTGGGGTCGTACAGTTCAGAGGGAGAGTCCATGACCCTTGTGGCGGGGAGAGTGGTAGGCAGGCATGGTATGGAGGCAGTAACTGAGAACTCCCATCTTGATTCACAAACATGAGCCTAAGTGAGAGGCTTTGGGAATGGTGCAGGCTTTTGAAATCTCAAAATTCTATACCCTCCAGTGATACACCTCCTCCAACAAGGCTACACTCCAGCAAAACCACACCTCCCAATCTTTTACAAGAAGTTCCACCAACTGGGGACCAAACATTTAAATATATGAGCCTCTGGGGGGCCATTCTCCTTCAAACCGCCATAGCACCATAACTATTTTTTTTTATAAAAACAAATCATTATAAGCCAGGAATAGTAATTGCTGTTTCAATGTCACCATATAAAAGCTGCTGTCAGATCATTAATATTGATAACTTGAAACAGCATTTTCCCCAAGGGTCATGTTTCACTGGTTCAAAGTCTTACACCTCGTAGGAGACTCTGCAGGTAGAATTTTGACAGCCCATGATTGATGGCAGAACTTCGGTATGTCTCTATGGTCTGACTCCCCAGAAAGTCACCTGACTTTGTTTCTCTGGTTTGTCTAAATCCCGAACAGTGCATCAAAACCTACAACTCTGACTGGCATCTTGTGACCTATAAATATGAAGATTACTCAGGAGACTTTCGACAGCTTCCGAGGTGAGTCACTTGTTAGATGGACACATGAGGACACGCGGGCTTCAGGCTTGTGTGCTCAGGATGGTGTGTGGCTTCATCTGCGAAGTCAGAGTCATTGTGAAAACACAGACGGTTGTGAGACTGGCTGTCATACTCTGATGGGGTAGACAGCATGAGAACATGTAGGTGACTTAATCCTGTTCTGAAATTCTGTTTGGAGGGCCAGAAAGTTTTCACTAATGTGTATAAAAGATAAGGCCACTATATTGAAATATTCGGCAGTATGGTTTTATCTTTATTAGACTGACCACTTTTTGTTAGCATTTATTAATTGTATGAAGTAATGAGTTTCATCAGGACATTCATCCACATATATAATACTCTGATCATTTCAATCCTCCTTTACCTCCCGCTGTTCAGTTTTCACACGCTCCTTCCTCTTTCTCATGTACATGTCTTCCTTTTTATTGACATACATCCTCACACATGCTCCTGGGATCATAATCACATTTTCATACACTGTGCTTTGAGCATATTCTCTGCTTGTCCACCGCTCTCCCCATTCCTGTCTGGCCCTTACATCCTCAGGCACATTCTTTTACGTCATCTATGCCTCCATGGTTTTTATGTATCTATATAAAATTTAGGCACCACATACGGGAGAAAGCATGTATTTGTGTTTCTGAGATGGGCATAATTTCCGTAATATGACTATTTCCAGTTGCATTCATTTTTTTTTTAGGACTGAAAACAATTTCATCTTATGTATCCATTCCTCTGTTGACAGATACCTAGGTTGGTTCCAGCTTAATTCATGAGAATAGTGTTCTCTCTCTCTCTCCCCCTCTCCCCCTCTCCCCCTCTCCCCCTCTTCCCCTCCCCCCTCTTCCTCTCCCCCCGCCCCACCTTAGGTGTCTGTGTGTGTCTGTATGTTTCTTCAAAAGAATATTTTGGAAAAGAAAAGTGTGAAGACTATCTATAGTAAATAAATATTGTTCTGAGAAAGTAACTCTGATACAGTGTTTTTCCAGGTCAATTCCTTACCTGCTTTGAAACTTTAACTGAGAATATACCAAAGGCAATTATGTTCAGATAGGTTTGTCATCAAGGGAAGCGGGGTGGAGAGGGCTGTTAGAAAACAACACGTTCCAAACACAGTTGGCAAAGGGAAGTGTGATTGGTGCTGGAAACAGAGCAAATGGAGACAGGTTGTTTTCAGGGTCACTATCACTACTGAAAATCTTCGTGAACCCAAATTAATGCGTTCTTTGGTTTGTTGCGTCTGTGAGATCTTGAGCCCTTTGCACTTTTCCCACTGGACCTCACTGTTTGTTTTTCCTATGTGTGTGGCTCAGCCGCTCCTTAGAGTGTTCAGCCAACTTCCTGATCACCTCTTTTTAAACATCAGAACGCCCTGCCAATGTTATTTTCTCCACATGGATGGGCTCCTTAGCTCTATAGTTGCCCAATTCTCACTTGGGGATTTGGGAATGATTCCTATTTAGTCCAATAAATCTACCTTCCTTGGTTGTCTTGCTCAGACTATCCCCATGTTGAAAGATAACTGACTACATGTATTCTTTGTTTACTGTGGGGTAGATTTTAACTGTTGGTTGATTTTGCCATTGAGCATTAATAAGAATTTCCAACTGAATGGAGCATTGTAATTAGGATTACAGACTCTGGGTTTTGTCTGGGTTCGCTTTGCTCTCTATAAGCCTCAGTTTCATCCTGTTTAGTAGTTTGACAACGGCTCCCACCAGCTTAAATGAGTCAATGAGAGGGCATGTGTAAAGTCCCAGCATGCCTAGCACATAGCTATTCATATAACTGCAGCTCCCGCTGCTGTGGTGGTCAGTACTGTCCATCATTAATTATTTCATCACCCTCCATCATTAATCACTTAAATTCTGTGACCCCCTAGTTCTTTTCTCTGTCATATTTTATGTTAAATTTTTCCCACCAAGTCTTCTAACTAGTACACAACCCACTGTCTTCCATTTAATAGGCCTCCCAGCTCTAGCAAGCTGTGTCTTCATTTCTGCAGTGCTGTGTGGACCTTGACTGGGGTCCCTTGTCTCACTGAAAAGCAAGGGCATAGATTGTGTTGTTCTTTACCTTAGGGGCCACTGTTGGTCTTGTTACGGGCTGGCTCTTCTGATGGATGGAGACATAGACTATTGATTGTGCAATTACAAAGCAAGTTTTCTTTCTTGTTTTTAAAGCAAACTGACCAAGTTGGATAAACTTCCAGTTCACGTCTATGAAGTTGATGAGGAGGCCGACAAAGATGAGGTGGGGTTCCTGGTCTCTCCTGTCTCTCTTCTCGCTTGAGTCTCTGATTGTGCAGGGTTTGGGAGAAGTGCCGACCTTTAAGCCCAAACAGGAATTGGGATGTTTAATGAAGCAAAGGAAGAATTTTTTTAAAATATATTTTTGGGTTGACTTAAGGTTCCTGCTTTATCTTGACTGCTCAGCACCTCATGTTCTCTGACTTGTGTTTTGTTCTGAGATCATTTGCAAAGATTTGGATCAGATCTGGCCACATTGTTAAAAGATACCAAGATGACTTAGACCTTGAATTTAGACAGTTTTTCAACAGGGTCTCCTCCCCTGGCAGCCAGCAGAAGTAACATGGTTATTTCTCCAGTGATGATTTTAGTGCAGGCTGATGTTAATAAGCTCCCTAACTCTTGGAAAAAAGAGGCACTTAGAGAAGTATAGAAAGAGTGTGGGAGGCCGGGCGGTGGTGACGCACGCCTTTAATCCCAGCACTCGGGAGGCAGGGCCAGGCGGATCTCTGTGAGTTCGAGGCCAGCCTGGGCTACCAAGTGAGTTCCAGGAAAGGCGCAAAGCTACACAGAGAAACCCTGGTCTAAAAAAAAAAAAAAAAAAAAAAAAAAAAAAAAGAAAGAGTGTGGGGCCTTACACTTGTCTGCTCAGGAAGGGAATCCCACAAAGGCTTAGTACAGACCCCTCTGCATTTCTCATCCTCTTTGTTGGCACCCCATCGTGAGTTTAGACTCCTTCCCCCTTCCCTTAGCTGTACACTGAGTACAGCATTAACCATCTTTAGAAGTTAATATTCGTGGAGCAACTTGTTTTAGAAATAATTCTCAAAAAGTTAATGTGTCTCACAGTAAACACCTTTAATCCCACCACCCCCTGGGCAGAGGCAGGTGGATCTCTGTGAGTTAAGGCCAGCCTGGTCTACATAACGAGTTCTAGGCCAGCCAGGGCCACACAGTCTTTTTTTAAAGATGCTGATTACAGGACTTGGAGGACCAAGTGGAGGTGCACATGCAGGGGTGCCCAGTGCTTAGGAAACCCTTGGCGGGTAAATGATTCCTCAGTTCCAATAATAACAATGTGAAAACCACGAATACTGATATTGAATGGTTGGAAACAAAGCTGGAGCCGGGCCTTCCCATGGGGTCAGCTTTGTCACCAAACCCGAGGCCATTTGCAGGCAGTGTTGCCTGTCTGTCTACACTCTCTCCCGGCGTGTCCAGCCTCTGTCACTGAAAACTGATGTTGTCACTGTATAGTCCACACGCTGTGCAGCCAAGGTACAGGGAAAAATAAATGTCAAAAAGTGTTAAGTAGCGTAACGATTTGTGTTGGGCCACATTTATAGCTGTCCGTGGCTGTATGTGCTGGCTGCAGCTGGGACAGGCACCAGCTCAGTGCCCACCACCTCACACCCAGATCTCGCTGGTTGGTCTGAGCTTGAAGATGCACTTTTATTCTAGCTCCTGCCTTCTCTGGCCTCCCTTCCCCTCACCCCGTCATTGTACATTGCCTTCCTGCGTTGCCTTGTATTTCCTTTTCTTTATTCACCTTTCCCTGAACCAAGCCTCTGGGAAGCATTTCAAGAATTTTCTTTTGTCCTCTAAGCACGGAGGAGTGTAGTTTGAAAACTTTTTTTCACGAAACCGGGTGAGGCAGTACAACTGAGTGGTATGTGGTTTCTGCGGCTCATTAAATTCCCAAAAGTAAAAATTTGGCTAGAACTAAAACCTGACCTTAAAAGAACAGGATATCTGGAAGTTTAGGCTCATTTCTCTTTCACTGCAAATGGACTCTGGTGTGACTTAGAGGCATTGGTGTCCCAGTAGAGTAGTAGTGGACAGATGGAATGATTTTCCCATTGGTGAAACTCACAGAAAATAATCTACATAAAGCAGTGGATTGACGTTGTGGCATTTTCCTCCCCTCCTAGGATGCAGCTTCCCTGGGGTCTCAGAAGGGTGGGCTCACCAAACATGGCTGGCTGTACAAAGGCAACATGAACAGTGCGATCAGCGTGACCATGAGGGTAAGGGAGCGTCACCCTGCTTCTCCTCACATAAAACCATGAGGGTAAGAGAGCGTCACCCTGCTTCTCCTCACATAAAACCTTGCTACTCTGGCTCTTGAGCATACTGCACAAGGTGAACAGGCGTGCTGTTTTTCCCCACAAAAGGAATATTGTCAGCCTCCTAAGATGCTTTCCTTCTAAAGGACCTGAGTTCAAGTCCCACTACCCCACCAGGCAGCTCACAACTGCCTGTAACTCCAGCTCCAGGGGCATCCCACACCTCTGGCCTCCACAGGTACCAGCACTTCTATATGCATACCCCCACACAGACACAGACACATAGTTAAAACAAATAAAGTAAAAGTAGTTTAAGAAATTATGCAGGAGAGGCCAGGGTGAATCTTAAGGAGAAAAGAAACAGTGAGAGGAAGGTGAGGTGAATACAGAGATGAAAAGTAACCCAGGGGAGTGCTGACTACCAGAATCCCGAGGCTCAAAAGACATCCCTGTTGTATGAGTGAGCAACTCGGGGGCTTGAGA
This sequence comes from Peromyscus attwateri, assembly GCA_902168425.1. NCBI lineage: Eukaryota > Metazoa > Chordata > Mammalia > Rodentia > Cricetidae > Peromyscus > Peromyscus attwateri. The sequence continues at coordinate 56,337 of CABHPP010138557.1, read as the reverse complement.
GCATCTCTGTCTCAAAGGTGGAACTCTTTCCCCTACCTTTGGGTGGTTACGTAAAATCTCAAGCTCTGTGGGTGAGAAACAGTGACCCATGGATGATGGTGACACCTTCTTAAGACAGATGGGCAGGAAGACCATGAACCATGGTGGGGGATCTTCCTGCAGCCAGTCCTGTTACCAGCAGCATTGGCTACACTCCCACTGCGGTTACAGAATTCAGACCTGTGTTTTCAAGAGTACTAGTGGCTTATCAGTTCCCACCGTCCATTGAGAAAGAAGAACTCTCTGTGTTTGTTTTGTTTTGTTTTCAGTCATTTAAGAGGCGGTTTTTCCACCTGATTCAACTCGGTGATGGATCCTATAATCTAAATTTTTATAAAGATGAAAAGATCTCCAAGGAACCCAAAGGATCCATATTCCTAGATTCCTGCATGGGTGTGATTCAGGTGAGTATGAAAAGAATTTTTATTTAGGTTTCTGGTCTGCAGCGATACTATGCAAGAATGAGCAGATTCAGGGAAATGCCTCCAAACATGCTGTAATTAGGGTGGAAACATAATACCCAACCTGAAAACAAAGCTTATTTTTCATCATTTTGTAGATGGCAGGATACTGTAGTAGGCAGGGTCCTGTAGTGTGTGAGGTTTTGTGTTTAAAACTTGGGCAAGATGACAGAGAATGAGGCAGAGGGGGATCTTAAGTTCAAGGCCAGCCTGGGCCTCATAGTAAAACCCATCGAACTGGGATGTTCGCTTTCTAACATGGAGACTTGTTCCATTTCACAATTCACAGTGTGTAAAACACAAACACCCTGATTCTTCAGAATCTGCCCGAGGAATTGCAGAATGAAGAATGTGAATGCATTCCTTCTGAGGCCCTCAGACAGAGGGGCTCTGTGACCAATTAACACTCCCCCTGTCAACTGGCTAGTAAATGGATTCAGCATCACCAGAGAAGCCTCCCTCAAAGCGACATTAGCCTGGAGAAGTCAGGGATGTAGCTGACATAGCTCTTGGGTTTGACCATAGGTCTTTTTGTTTGGGTATTTACATTCTTACCTAAAATCCAATTGCATCTCCATCCTCTAGTGAATACACTCACCTCATTGAACAGAGAAGGGCTGAAGTGTACTGCTAGAAGTGCTTCACCCCTGCACCCCTGCACCCCTGCACCTCAGTCCTGGATCCCCTGAACAGGGAGGTAGAATGTTAGAGCCGTCGCCTTTCTGCTCCATTCTAGACCGTGACTTTCCCACCCTGCAGAGCTGCTGTCTTAGACACCCTTTCTCTTCACCTTCCGCGCCATGTCGCATTCTCTGCTCCTTTCTGAGACAGGGTCTCATGTAGTCTAGGCTGGCCTCAAGACAAGTGGAGGGTGTGTAGATGTAACCGACCGCCTTATTAAATAAGAAACACAGAGCCAATGTAAAGGTGAAAGCCCAAGAGGTCAGAGCTAGGAGCCTTACCCGCTTTCCGCCAGCTAGCTTCTCCCGCCAAGAGAGCTCTCCGGAAAAAAAAGGGAGGTATTTCCTGTGCGTTCGTCTTAAAAAGAGTTCTGGTTCTTCCTTCTCATTGGTTATAAACCCAATTACGTGGCTGTCTCGTCACGGTCTCTCTGTACAGACCTCCCAGGTTTTCTATGGTTGGTATTGAGATTAAGGGCGTGTGTCTCCAATGCTGGCTGTATCCTTGAACACACAGAGATCTACCTAGCTCTGCTTACCAAGTGCTGGGATTAAAGGCGTGCACCACCACCGCCCTGGCTTTCGCTATGGCTTGCTAATAGCTCTGACCCCTAGGCAACTTTATTTATTAACATACAAATAAAATCACATTTCAGTACAAATAGAATACCACTATAAGGGTGAATGACCTGATCCTCCTCCCTCCGCCTCCCAAGTGCTGCAGTGGCAGCCATGCACCACCTTGTACGCCTGTGCACCCTGGGGATGGAGCCCTGGCCTCGGGCACCCTGGGAGAGCACTCTACCAGGTGACCTGTTTCTCCAGCCCGTTTTCCCCCTTTTTATTGTGATTTTTAAAATTTTTATTTTGGAGGAGACACCCTCTAGTTACTAGAGTCTAGTAGCTGCCTAAGAAACTTTATATAAAATGATACGTTTTTATTTACTCTATCTGCAAATACCTTTTATTCTAGTTGTACTTGGCTCATTATTTAGAAATCCCAAGAAGTTTTTTGACCTCAGAAGATCAAAGGCATTTCAGCATCTTCTCATCACCATTGTGTTTAGGGACATCTGCTGTAGTTCTTACTTTCTGTTTTTTGTGATCATCTCTTTATAATTTAAAAAAATATGTATTGTAGTGAGGGGGTTCAGGTGGTGGTGAATCCCGCAGCACACATATGGACGTCAGAGAACCCCCCATGCAGTCGGTTCTCTCCTTCCCCCACTGATGCGTCCTCCGGATCAGGTTCAGGGCGCCGCACTTGTGAGGCCAGTGCCCGTACCCGCTGAGCTCTCACTGGCCCTGACCTCCTCTTTCATTTTCCGAAATCTAGGTTGCTCTGACGTGAATTTTATTTATTAATTGGCAGACTTTTTTTGTTAAGGTAGGTATGCAGATAGAAACTAGATATAACAGATGTGGGATTTGAGGATTCTACAGTGTTCGTCCACCTGATGTCTTTCACCTGTATCTCATTCTAGAGACTTCCTGTATGTTCTGTCTGCCTGTCTTCATGAGGTTTGGTCAGTAGCTTTAGTTTGGCAAGATGACAAAGACCCTGTTTGAGTCTCTTAGCCAGATGCTGAAGTCAGTGGGTTCGTTTATCTTTCTTCTGTTGGGGATCATAGCCACATTGACTCTACTCTTATTTGAGAACAGTGTTTTCACCTATTTTGTCCAGTGCTCTGGTAATAGGACTCTGTCCTTGTCAGAATGAAAATTAGCACACCAAGTTAGAAGTGTGGGCGTGGCAGGAGATGGGAAATGCCGCAGGTGGGGATGCTGGGGACTGGGACAAACTGGCTGCCAGGTACCTAAAGTAAAGGAAGCACCTGCTGCAGCTGATGAAGCCAGATGGGCATTGTTAGCTTTTGAAAACAGCCAGAACATGGAACTTTACTTAGATTTTGGCATGGTTAATTTTGGGAAACCCATAAGCCACAGGGCAGGACCTCAGACTGCAAATGGTGGGCATGTTTCTGAGCCCTAGTTCAAGACTGTAACATGACTTCACAGTCCCTGAAAAAGTATCTTTAGCCAGCAGCCAATCAGCTGATGGATCCCTCTGCCAGCAGCCAATCAGCTGATGGATCCCTCTGCCAGCAGCCAATCAGCTGGTGGATCCCCTGCCAGCACCTTCCCCCACAAGCTGCCAGTGTGAATAACAGAGTATATTGAAGTATATCAAAGCATGTTAATTAATTGTAAATAAGTATAAGAGTGATTCATTAATGAGTTTATTGGCTTCTTGTGTCAGATTTCCAAGCTCAAGTTTCATTTATGTGAAGCTGAGAGACCTTGGAGTTACTTTTTTAGCTGAATTTTCTGACATAGTTGAAAGCAAAACTAGATGTGTTTTTTCCACCCTCATTTTGAAGTAAGAAGTAATTCTTTTTGTTTGACAAGAATGTCTTGTTGCAAGTCTGCAGCACAGTGCACAGATGTTGATTGTGGATAGCTCTCATCAAGCTGCTAGCCTCATGGGTGCATTTCAGACTCTGAGGTCTGGCCCCAGTGCCCATCTCCTCCTTCAGATTCTTTGCATATGTAGCTCCTAGCACTTCTCATTTGCTGAACTGCATATAAATCTTCAAAAGACTAACTCCTTTTTATCTCACCTGTTTGAAGCTGAGCATCAAAGGTTGTAAGTTAAGCCCATCTGTGGTAGCATACACCGGAAGTCCTAGCACTTGGGAGGTGGAGGCAAGAAGTCCCAGAGTTTAAAGTCTTTCCTGGCTACCTAGGGGGTTTGAGAGCAGCCTGGCTTACATGAGACCCTGTCTCAAACAACAACAACAAAAAGAAACAAAAAGTTGTGATTTAAATGGTTTTGAGGAAAAAACCCCAATACTTTGGGATGTTTACTTTTTAATTTTGATCATGTGTATTTACTGTTCATGGTACTGTGTTCCTTAAGGAGATCTGCATATAAGTATATATTGTATGTTAACATACTTCTCTACCCTCTCACACCCCTCCCACACCCCTCTGTCAGCCCCCACCCCCATAAGGAGATCTTCATATAAATATATATGGTATGCTAACACTTCTCTGCCCTCACATGCCCCCCCACACCCCTCCGTTGGCCCCACCCCTCTTTGGATGTTATTTGAAATAATAGCTGATTACTGCTATGAATGAAAAGAAATGCCTAAGGGGAAAGTTTCCAGGTAGACCTGAAAGAGAACTTGAGTCTAAACCCTAATAGTATTTTAAAGCCACAGGAGTTGGTCCATTAGACTTGTACTGCAGATGAAGAAAATGACTTTCTGAAAGGATCACTTAGACTCAAGGCCTAGTGCTTTTACTTGACTTTTGTGTGTTTGAGGAAGAGGTGATTCCCCAATACACAGAGAAAACTCCTTCATTCCCAGCTTGCACTCCTTCTCGATTCCTACCTTTGCATTTAAGTGAGACCTGAGGTGGCAATTACTGAGCCCATGAAAGACAGTCTGTGCATAGTGGTTCGTGTGGCCTTACCCAAAGAAGCATTTAGCTTCAGGCTTCTAAAAACTGTGCTACAAAAACAATGGACCTTAGGTCACCTTGTGCCTGGGCACTACACTGTGAAGCATCCTTGAACTGCAGATAGTTGGGTGTAGAGACATTCTGTCTGCTCAGAAGGAGATTGTTACACCTCCCCGTTCAGCCTGTGTGGACTATGTTCTTCAGAGATGAATCTCTGTCTAGTGTGGTTAGCCTGGAGTGTTTGCCTCTACGATATATTTGTCAGTGTCTGAAGATGTTTTTGACTCATAGCTGTCCCACTGACATGTGATAGGTGGAGGCCGGGATGCTGCCAAACATATACAGTACATAGAATAGTCCCTTGTGAAGAGAACGATGGACTCGAATGTGAGCAGCACTGAGATGGACTAACCTTGGTCTACACTTGCTTATCTTCCATCCCATAATGGACATGCAAACTGGAGACAAAGTCCACATACTTTAGGATTAATAAATGATGGAAAAGTTCCAGGGAAGTAAGCTGAACTGATTGGTAGATAGTAGTTAGCTTTTAGAAAGGCAATGGTGGAACACAACTTGATTTTTCTTAAAAAGTAATTGAATATAACATTTACATGTGAGATTTCACAGATTCAGCTATTTTTCAAATGCCTACTGTGTGCCAGAAATTGCTTTAAAGATCATGGATGTAACATTAAGTAAAAAGAATGGATAACCTCTGTCCTTGAGGGATTTCTATGCCATTGCAGGGGACAAGTTGTACATAAATTAAATAGAGAAGAAAGCTAATGAGGCCTAAAAGATGGCTCAGTGGTTAAGAGCACAAGTTTGGTTCCCAGTACCCATGCCAACTGGCTCATAAGTGTCTGTAACTCCAGCTCCAGGAGATCTGATGCCTCTGGCCTCCATGGGCACCTGCACTCACATGCACATACACACATGGAAATATAGTCAAAAATAATAAAAATAAAACCTTAAAATTAAAAAAAGAGAGAGAGAAAGCAGCAAATGTTCTTCATCACTGAGCCACCTCTCCAGTCCCAGCATGTACTGCTTTTGCAGAGGACCCCAGTTCAATTCCCATCATGTATATGGTGGCTCACAACCCTCGGTAACTCCAGTTCCAGGGGATCTGGTGTTCTCTTCTGACCTCCTCTGGGACAAGCCACACACATAGTAATCGTAGATACCACAGACAAAGCTCTCATATACATAAACTAAAAATATTAGTTTAAAAAAATAGGCAATTAATCAAATGGGAAGGTTAAAGGTGGAGAAGGTGGGCTATGATGAGGACTCGTAGGGAGGGAGTTTGCAGTTTTAAAGAGTATCGGAGAGCTGAGAAGATGGACCGTTGACACAGAGGGCGGACTATCCTGAGCTGCTTCCCAATGCGTCTCTTCCGCCTGCTTCCATCACAGAACAACCGAGTCAGGCGCTTTGCTTTTGAGCTCAAGATGCAGGACAAAAGCAGTTACCTTCTGGCAGCCGACAGTGAGGCGGAGATGGAGGAGTGGGTCACGGTTCTCAACAAGATCCTCCAGCTCAACTTTGAAGCTGCCATGCAAGAAAAGCGAAATGGGGACCCTCATGAAGGTGGGTAGGTCCATGAGAGATGGGGAAGATGGGAGCCGTTTTCCGAGAGTCTGTCAACAAAGATTTTTATTGTATTAGATTTTACTTCCCTGAAGCCCGGTATGAGGGTTACCTGTAATTCCAGCCTGTGGGGGAACAAAGGTAAGAGACACAGGTTTTGAGGTGGCAGCCAACTGTCAGGTAGGGAGTTGCAGGTTAACTGGAGCTACATAGTGAGCTCCTGTCTCAAAAAACAAAACAAACAAAAAGAATTAATACTTTGATGATGTTTGTGTGGCATGTGAACAGCCATGGTGTGGGGAGGCAGGCCTGGATGTGAGTCCCAAGAATATCACTTTTAGCTATGTGACCTTGGACAAACTACTTATGTTTCCTGAGTATCAGTTTTTACTTGAAAATGGAAATAAGAGCTAGGGATGTAGCTCAGTTGGTAGAGTTCTTGCCTTTCGTGTATGAAACCTTAGGTTCCCAGTACTGCATAAAACTTGTGTGGTAGTACACACCTGTAATCCTAACATTTAGGAGATCAAGGCAGGAGGATCAGAAGTTTAAAGTCATCCTTGACTACTAGTAAGTTCAAGTCTAGCCTGGGCTACATGACAGCCTGTCTTTAAGAGAAAATAAAAATTGTGTGTGTGTGTGTGTGTGTGTGCGCGTGTGCGTGTGTGTGTGCGTGTGCGCGTGTGCGTGTGCGTGTGCGTGTGCGTGTGTGTGTGTGTGTGTTGGGGGTAATTGAAAATAAAATCACCGATGGAATGAGTAAGCTTAAAAGTGCAGCTCTAGCCATTGGCAGGGAATCTGTCTTTAAAGAAGGTTACTGCTGTTGTTGGTATTACCTTTTGAGATTTTCAAGATAAAGATGCATAGTAACCTGACTCTAAATTACAGGGAATCAGCTGTGTTTTCGATGTATGTTCATAATGTACTTCAAGCCCATAAGTGAACAACTCTGGTTGTTCCACAAATTACCTGAGAGTTTGAAAAAAGCCAAAATACTATTTCCTTGATCCAACCAAAGCTTCTGATTGGGTGTGGCTGTGAAGAATGTTGCACACAGCTAACCTAAGTTCTAGTGTGTGTGTGGGGGGGGGGGGGGGGGGGGTTCTGTGAAGGATGTTGCACCCAGCTAACAAGTTCTAGTGTGTGAGGGCGCTATGAAGGATGTTGCATACAGCTAACATGAGTTGTAGTTTTGGGGAGGTGGCTGTGAAGGATGTTGCACACAGCTAACATAAGTTTTAGTGTGTGTGTGTGTGTGTGTGAGCTGTGAAGGATGTTGCACACAGCTAACATGAGTTCTAGTGTTGAGGAGGTGGATATGAAGGATGTTCCGTACAGCTAACATCCGTTCTAGTGTGGGGGAGAAATTTAGGACGGGGAATCTCAGCTGTACAAGGTCTTGAGTGTGTCACCACTTTCCCTGCTAGGCTTGGCCATCAGTGTCATTCCAAAGCCCTGAGCTGTTTGGAATGTTCTTTCACTTGAGAACCACTACATTTGGGTTTCTTTACTCTTATTAAATAAGAAGCGTCAACTACACATGACTCAGTAGATCTTTTTTGCCATTTAGATGATGAACAAAGCAAACTGGAAGGTTCCGGTTCCGGTTTGGATAGCTACCTGCCTGAACTTGCCAAGGTGAGGTCATCCTAATATTCCCACTCTTGACTGAATGCTAAATGTTTCTTATTTCATGGCTCTCTTATAATAATAACACTGATGGTGTGGTTGTCTCTGTCTGCTTCCTGATGTGAATGTGAGGGGATGGCAATTATTATGCACTAGGGACATTTCAGTCTATTTTCCAGAAAATACCTTACAAAGTATATTGCTATTTTTAAGATGCCACCATTGTATTTAATATGTCAGCACAAATATTGAAGAAATAACCCAAATACATGCCTATATATACCTAGTATTCTCTCTTACTCAGGCTCCTCTCACTTAAATTATGTTCATTGGTATCTTAGTTAGTGTTTCTATTTCTGTGAAAAACACTATGACCAAAAACAGCTTGGGGAAGAAAAGGTTTATTTCAGCTTACAATTCTTAGGTCACAGTCCATCACTGAGGGAAGAAGTCAGGGCAGGAACTCAGTGCAGCAAACTGGAGACAGGAACCGAAGCAGAGGACATGGAGGGGTGCTGCTTACTGGTATTCTCATGGCTTTCTCAGTCTCTTTCTTATGGCACCCAGGACCACCAGCCCAGGGTAGCACTGTCCAAAGTGAGCTGGGCCCTCCCATTCCAATCAAGAAAACGTGCCACAGGCTGGCCCATAGTCCAGTCTGGTGGGGGCGTTGTCTCCACTGAGGCTCCGAGCCAGCACATTTGGGCACCCTATCTTATTCAGATTAATAGCCACAGTTCCCCAGAGGATGATTATGGATTGTGGTAATTTTGTGGTAACTTACTAAAGAGGAACTGCTGAAGTTACAGAATGTGTTCCTGGGTCACCCAAAACAAACAAAATGCAAGAAAACAACAACAAAGCCAGGTTCTTCATGCATTTTGTAATTTTGAAAAACCCCAGAGTTACTGAAAAGCACAAGGAAAAACAAAACAACCGTGTCACCACTGCCCAGAGCCCTGTGCCGCCATATTACCTCATTAGCATATGTATTTTTAAAAATATAACTTCAGTGACCATTGGCAGTTCTTTTAAACACCGCCTCTGCTCCCATTCTCCTCTGCGCCACAACACCACTTTGAGCATCCACTGTGATGCATTTTACTTCCATTTCGTTTTGTGTTTTTACAGACACATTTACCATAAAGATACTAGGTGGTGATTTGTGTGTTCATATGTTTATTTTGCACTGGTGTTCAATATATCACATTTAACCTTGTTTTGGGTACAGATCTGGTCAGTCATTTTTATTGCACTGTATAAACACTTTAACTCTTGGGCTATTTCCATTTTTCTTATTCTGAACAATGCTACAATGAATATCCTTGTCCTGATCTCCTGTGTGTGCATCTGTGCATGATTCTTTTTAAACAGAGAGTGATGTCTTTGTCTTCACTGTCCCTCTATAGTCTTTGTGTTATTGCCTTTCTTTTTTTTATAATAAAGTGAAATGGTGACTGTACACACCCACATGTTAAACACTATAATAGAAACATGGTGTGTCTATATAGGATTGCAAATAGGCTGGCATTCGGCATTGACCTTTCTTCCTAGATGACATGGTTCTTCTCAAATATAAATCTCCTTCCTGGCTGGGACTTGTAGAGTATTGTTTTTCTTCAGGACTTAGCTATTTCCACAGAATCTTTTTAGCACCTGCCCATTAAAGCTAACTTTAGAGCTCCCATTGTAACCTGTGCCCAGCCTGGAGGAGTTTTGGCTTCTGTGTTTATTTTCATGCTAGTCCCGTGTGTGTGTGTGTGTGTGTGTGTGTGTGTGTGTGTGTGTGTGTATTTTGCTGAAACCCAGGGCCTTGCATATGGTAGACCAGTACTCTATCACTGAGCTCTACCCCTCGCCCCATCTTGTTAGGAAGTCTGGGTATCAGTTGATACCCATGCATGCATCCTGTTTCTGAGTGCTCAGAGGTTCCCACAGCAACATGCTTGAACTTGTTTGATTTTTAGTTTTTTGAAGCAGCACATTGGTGCATTCTAGAAATCAGAAAGAACTTTAGGCTTACTCAGTGAACAGAGTGGTTACCTAAGATGAAGTTCAGGTTATTTGAGCCCAGAGTTGGTTGTTTAACATCTGTATTTTTAAGCCGGGCATGGTGGCACATACTGCTGAGGAGGCTGGGACAGGAAGAATGCAAGTTTAAGGTCAGCTTGGGTCGTAGCAAGAGCCTATCTTAAGCAAAGAAGAACAGGACAAAACCAACAAGAAATCCAGTTTTTTCCCCTATGAAGTTGTATAAGAATTTTAGTCTTTTCTCCTGCTACCTGGCCAACGTAATTTTTCAAAGAAAAGGGAAAAATGTATTGTCTTTCTCCCAGGGTACTACTTTGAGGACTATTGGAAGTGTGGCTCTGTCAGTCACCTGTACATTCTGGTGGCCTACTCAGAGATGTGATGTGTGAAGGGCCAGGTTCTTAGTGGAGATGCATGTCTGTGCCTGGTCCCTTCATGGTCAGCCTGGGTGTTAGTCCTGCTGGTGAGCCTGGGATGTGGCTCATTTGTACTCATTAAGGGAGTATGAGAACTCGCTAGCAAATGGACGTCCTGTTTTTGAGGAATGAATTTCCATGGTTACAGAGTCAGATGAATTGTGTATGGAATGGGATGGGAGGGATGCAGGGAGAGAAGGGGAGTTTACTCAGAGGATGAAGAGGTCAGGAAAGCAGAAGGGTTTGGTGGGAGGCTCAGCCACAGTAAAGATTGTAGAGGATGCCTGGATCAATAGGGCAAGGCAGAAGGTAGCTGGAGGTATTACTTACTGGCCGAGTTCTCTCTGCATGGCTTGCATTTGCCTCACTCATCCTGTTGCTCTGGCTTTTGTTTTCCACTGTGACTGAGACTTAGCCAAACAGGATATGTCTGACGGGAAGTTGTTTTAGTACAAAATAACTGATGTTTCATTCTGGAATATTATGGACTTGGATTTTCAGGGCCAATTGTAAGTTCCTGGAGTGTTTGCTTGTACTTGGAGTACTGAAAAACTTTACTGTTTTCATATTAGGTACATGCTATATTTCCCCAAAAACTTAAATCTTTTTCTCCTACTGTCTAGCATGGAACCAAACTGTTTTTATTGTAAATATAACAAAATTCATAGCATCAGTCTTACAAGTATTTATATTTAAAAAGCCTATATGAACCAGTAAATTGGTTTCTTCTGAGAACTCAGGGCATTCCTTCCTCTGCTTGTCTTGATGTTAGGTGACACTGGAGGGTGTGTATTACCTTCTTGTGTAACAGTAATATGAAGAGAACCCCCACACTCTCTCTTAATGTATTTTCCATCTGTGGGGTGTGTGTGTGTGTGTGTGTTGCCTTGTATTCTGAAAGAAAAGCAATTTCATGTGACTCTAGAACTGATTTTTTTTATCATTTTATTTCTAAGTCAATGGATTTTCCTGTCCAGGTAAATCTTCCATAGTGGAACATAGGACGGTGTGGGGTCTGCAAGTCTGTAGTCTCCCTGAGACTGAGTAAGGCACAGGGGCCCATGTTCAACAGGACTTGTGGGAACCCATGTGGTTTCCTGGCCACATTTGTATAAGAGTTCTAAAGCCAAGTCTGTAACAAACACTTCCTTCCCTAAGTCCCAAACCAGAAAACTATGCCATTATTACACCGAGGAATTGGCTGTGGTCTGACAGTCATTCCACTGCTAAGCTTCCTAATTCTAGAATGCCCTAACCTGGCTTTATGTCTTGAGGTGAAATGTTAGTCCTTTTGGGATAAATATCATAATGCAGTGAATATGTGTTGTGGTATCCCTTTCATTAAGAAGTAAATAATCTAGAGGCTGGAGAGATAGCTCAGTGGTTAAAAGCACCAGCTGCTCTTCCAGAGGACCTTGTTTCCATTTCTAGTACCTATATGGTGGCTCACAACCATCTGTATCTCCAGTTCCACGGGGTCTGATACCGTTTCTGGCCTTCATGGGCACCAGGCCTGCACATGGTTCACAGATATGCACACAGGCAAACCACACATACACATAAAAAATTTTTAAAGAGTTATATATTCTAGCCTTAGGGGATTTTGCTAAATTTGTTTTATCTCATTCTGTCTAAATGACTCAGCAGTCAACACAATGTTTTCCCTGTACCTTTGAAATAAAATAAAATTGGCCATAGACGTTTTTCACTTCAAATTTCTCACAGGTAAACTTGAGATGCATCACTATCTTTCCTGGAAACTCTTGAATGTTTGGTCCTTAACTACTGACGATGAAGGAAACATAGGAAGGCGTGGCATTTGTGGCTGAGTTTAGTGTTTGCTGCATGAGATGGGAAATGTCTTTGTTTTGACTGAGTCCTCTTCTCTGACTTGTGTGCAAGTGGCAGTTTCTAGGGAGGGTCTCTCTGCTCTTGTCCATTTTCCTCACATTCTTCTGTCTACTGAACCTAAAATAGAAAACAGGCCATGCCAGGATGGAGCAACGGCTGTTCGGAAGAAGCTTCCTACAGCCGCACCATGCACTGACCGACCACAGGCTGTTTTCAGAACAGGACTGCTTCCTGCCACCCTGAAACCTGCTCAATTACATAGTCTTGGGATAATTTTTTTTAACAGCTGTATTTTTGTGGGCACTTAGGCTATGAAAGTGCATGTTATAAGTATCTTTACTAAACACTAATTAAAATTTTACTTTTATGCTTCTTGTAAGTAAAACTACCCAGTGTTGTGCCAAAAAGTTCATCTTTTTTCTTCATGATCACCCTCATCTTCCTGACAACTCCAATAGTCAGCTTACTCCGATTCCTCTCACCAAACTGGGTGCAAATAAAATGTATACATACATGGGTAAGGTTTTTAGTTATTTCCTAGAAGAGTCTCATGATTCGCCTGTCATTTTGACAGTTTTTCTACCACCTAAACATAGTTCACGACTGTCTCTCTGGGTCAGCAGAAGAGGTGGTCTCTCTGCAGAGTAAGTTTGTAATGGAGCACATGCAAGTCAAGGGTGTAATAGTTAATTGGTGGGTATGTATACTTTATTCAGCCATGTCTTTTAGGAACTTTTAGGTGATTTTCAGCTTCTATAAATCATATAGTAAGCATCATGACATGGAATCTGTGAGCTCTTATTTCAGGAGGACTTCCCCAAGCTGGAATTTCTAGGTCAAAGGTTATTGTGTTTTGATGTTTTAAATATTTCCAGTGTCTTGGCCTTAAAGAGTATAACAATTTATATTCCTATTTCTCTGCCTTGTTCCCAAAGGTTTGTTTGGTTTGTTTGTTTGGTTTGGTTTGGTTTTTTTTTTTTTTTTTTGGTTTTTTGAGACAGGGTTTCTCTGTGTAGTGTTGGTGCCTGTCCTGGAGCTCGCTTTGTAGACCAGGCTGGCTTCAAACACAGAGATCCGCCTGGCCCTGCCTCCTGAGTGCTGGGATTAAAGGCGTGCACCACCGCTGCCTGGCCCAAAGTTTTTTTTTTGTTTTTTTTTTAAGACTATTTTATTCTGCTTCAATATATCTTTTCCTGCTCGTTGTTCATATTGTTTTTCTGTTTTCATATGTTTATTTGCTGTTTGGGGTTCTACTTCATCTAGTGCATTCTTTTTACTTAGAAATTAAAAGGCCAGGTAGAGAGGCGAGTTGGCTTGCAGAGCTAGTTATGAATGTCATTTCATTTACAAGTAGGCCACTGGTTAAATATAGTCATGAGAATTTGAGTCATAGCCAAGGACCTATTATAACAACTTCATGACTGAAAATTAGTAAGATTCTTAATTTCCCATTGGGTTAGGTTAGAAATACAATAGTAGATGTCACTTAGCCATCAACAAAGAAGATAGTCAACTTCTTCACTGTGGCTGTCACTGCCCCATTGTCTAGGGCAGAGAGGTGACTCCTGGAGAAGAGGACATTATAATCAGAACTCCATATTTATCTGTAAAAATGAAGAGTTGAATGTCTATGACTGCCTGAAAGAATGCACTGTGGGAGTGATAAATAGGAGGCTAACGGTGATCTTGTGAATGTCCGGAAGCCTCTCTCACGCGCCCCTCAGATCCTGCCTCTCCGCCTCCCTCCTGCCACCGCGTGTCTGTGTCCTTTTGTGGCTTCTCTTCTGTCTGTCCCCTCAGTTTTGAAGCCCCTGGTGCTCTGCTAAAACTCACCCCACACTCTCTGAGGAATCCTCTCCACTTCCAAGACTGCCATCCTTGCCTGCATGCAGATGTTCTCCAGGTCTGCAGCTCACGTCCATGGCCGATACTGGAAGAGTCCAGCTGAAAACCTCACAAGTGCAGCTGTACCCCGCTTTAAGCCTCCCAGGGTTCCAGTGCTATGATGTCTGTCCCGCAGCATTACAGCCTGTGCTGCCCATTGCCACAGTGCATACTTCTTGGATGGCATGCCCCTGCCTCCCAGAGACCAGACAGGATTGTCGAATAGCCTGCTTTTTCTGATGGGTCTGTGTCTTATTTACTTTCCCACTGTTGTGAAGACACGATCAAGACCAGTTATAGAGGAAGAGTTGATTACAGTTTCAGATGGTTAGAATCCACTTCACTGTGGTGGGGAGCATGGCAGCAAGTAGGCAGGCCTAGGCTGGAGCAGCCGCTGAGAGCCCACATCTTAGTCCACACGCTCAAGGCGGAGAGAGGAACAACTAGCTTGGAATGAATGGTACAGGCTTTTGAAACCTCAGAACCCACCCCAAAGGACACAAATCCTTCAACTATCTACCCCTCCCAAAGGATTCCACCAACTGGGGATGAAGCATTCGAATACATGAGCCGTATTCTCATTTAAACTGCCACAGGCAGCTTGACACATTCTAATACCTCTGAGGGATGGGGACAAAGGATTTTGTTCACAAATAAATTATTTTGTCCACAGAGCACCAGAGAAGCAGAAATCAAACTGAAAAGTGAGAGCAGAGTGAAGCTTTTTTACTTGGACCCAGATGCCCAGGTAAGAGCTAATTTAATATTTAAAATATAAAATTCATAAATGTTTAATATTCAGTGTATTGTTGAATATTGAGAGCAGTGTTTAGCCAGATTCCCAGAAGGCACCAGCCTGAATCTTCAGGTCCATGCTAATCCTATAAGGTACCCCTTAACCATTAGAGTGTGGCACACAGCACTGTAGACACCTGGGAGGCAATGATACTTCTCAGCTAGCTTTAATCCCCGAGAGAAAACTGGGAGTGTGTGCAACCCACATCTGTGTCCCAGCAAAGTTCAAACACGGTGTGACAAAGACCTTCAGGGCCCATGACATTGAGTGTAACTTAGAGCTGCCGAGAAGGGTCAAAGTTCTGCATTTCCCCTTAATGCCTCCCCCCTCATTTGTGGTCCTTTTAATAGACTCTCCCACTAGCTTTAATAATAGCCATTTTCTAAGTTTCTTCACTGACCTCCTGTTTACACGCTCTGTTTACTGTGGTAACATGCATGCAGCGCAAACCTTACATTTGAGCCATCTGAAAATATATAATTCAAACTTTAAAAAGTAAAAAATTTTTTAAAAGTAATAAATATATTCTCTATGGAGCCATGACACCATCCATTTCCAGAATATTTTAATGTTTTCATCTTTACCAACTGAAACTCTCTTTAAATAGCGGTTCCTGATCCCTGACTGTCCCTAAGCCCCCAGTGACCTCCGTTCCACTTTTAGTCTTCTGGATAACCACTCATCAGTGTAGAGTGGTACAGATTTTGTCTTTTGTGTCTTCTTTTACTTACGTGTTTCTGGGCTCCATCCATGGCTTTCCTTTTATGATTGATTGCTATTATTTGTTGAGACAGTGCATGTGCTCTGAAACCTACGTGTGGGGTCAGAGGACAGCTTCAGGACTAGGTTCTCTGTCCACCATGAGTTCTAGGCTCATACTCAGGCGGTCGGGCTGATATGGCACACACTTTACCTGCTGGGCCATTTCATTGATTCAGAATTTCCTTTTGTTTTAAAGACTACTTCTGACTGTATATCTCTGACTGGCCTGAAACTTGCTATGTAGACCAGACTAACCTCAGACTCACCGAGATCTGCCAGCCTCTGCCTCCCTGGTTCTGGGTTTACAAATGTGCCATCATGTCCAGCCCTGAATTTCCTTCTTATTATTGAGTGTACGTGTCTGTATGTATACACATATGTGTGTGTGTATATATATGTATATATACATATATAATGTATTTTATGTGTCCTTACACATGTTAATGGGTGTTTAGATTGTTTATAGTATTAATTCCTGCATAGTTATCCATCAAACAGGCAAATCATCACTTACGTGACTGTCATGATATCAGCACATGTCTATTAAATATGATGTGACTTCACAGCGTCACGCAGCAAGCACTATTATGGATGAGTGTATATAGCTTTTCCATGTTTTAGGCAGTTTTATGTGAGAACATGCATGATGGGATTTCTAATGTGAGCACTATGTGTTTAATATATCCACATTTTCATTTTAAAGAAACTTGACTTCTCATCCGCTGAGCCAGAAGTGAAGCCATTTGAAGAAAAGTTTGGGAAAAGGATCCTTGTCAAGTGCAATGATTTGTCTTTCAATCTACAATGCTGTGTCGCTGAAAACGAGGAAGGACCCACTACAAATGTAATTTTCCTTTTGAAAAATAGAGGTTTTTTTTTTTAAAAAAAAAAAAGCCATCCAAAAACACGCAGGAAACCAATTAGGGACCAGAGTCTGCTCCTGTCCCCCAGCACTTGGTCTTTAGAGGGGAGAATATAATAAAGAGTTGTATTAAGGTCCCCCTGGTCAAGGGCACAGACTGTAGCCTGGGTGACCTGATACTCTAGCTGAGTGGGTCAGCTGAGGGACCAACTGAGGGAGGCAGGCTCACCTTCAGCCATACTAAAGAGAGAGGTGGAATAATTTGCCCTTTAATAATACTGTACTTTTCCTTCCCAGAATTCTCACCTCCCAGCACAGTCCCTACATAAGCCAAGCATCCATGAGGTTCAGCTGAATCTGCCCACCTTGCCAAATTTTAGAAAGGTGTGACTTCCACACACACACACCTTTTCAATGTTTTTCTCTCACATGCTGGCCAGAACCTGAGTGCTTTGTCCAGTCCTTTGGGCATTCCTACCCCTTTCTCAAAAGCCCCCTCTCTATCACGTGGCTGCTTGTCCACCACGTGTCTGACCTCCACGCTGGCGTAAAAAGGCACAGCGTTTTTTCCTCTTCCCTCCTCCATTCTTCTTCCCTGGTGGCCACTGAGATTGACAGCTTGATCGCCCTGGGGTTTTTCATTTAAATTCTAATAAAATTGGCCACAAGTCTCAAAATAATTTTTAAAGACTAAATGTTTTCCTTTTTAAATGTTGATCAATTTCAGGTGTCACAGGTTTCCCTTTATACTGTAGCCTGGATGTGGAGACCTCACCCAGAGAGGGGCAGGGCTCACACTGGGGTGTGGATGGTGTAGGGGCGGGTTTGTGGACAGGGGTAAGAAGGCAGATTTAAACTGCATGTTCAGGACATGGATTTCATGTTAGATGCTCCAAGGAGATCAGCTGGAGATCAGTGTGCATTAACTAGTGAGGCTCACGAAGGGGTAGTAACAGTTCTGTTTCTTAATATGCTTTATCGCCTAACTCCGTGTAACAAGGAACAAAAAAAAGTCTAGTAATCATTCAAGGAGACAGTCATAAACAGGCTGCTCGCTCTCCTTGCATAGCAGTGTTCCCCGCAGCTGTCTGGACTGTCTTGATGATGATGGTGTTATGTTGATGTTACTGTTCAGGTCGAGCCTTTCTTTGTCACCCTGTCCCTGTTTGACATAAAATACAACCGAAAGATTTCCGCTGACTTCCACGTGGACCTGAATCATTTCTCAGTGCGGCAGATGCTGGCTCCCACATCCCCAGCTCTGATGAACGGCGGCCAGAGCCCACCTGCCTTCCAGGATGCCCTTCATGCAGCAGCCATGCAGTATCCGAAGCAGGTGGGGAGCGTTCACACCACTCAGCCTTCTCTTTGCACATGCTATTCAATATGTTAAAAACTGCTCCAATGAGACCTTGTCGTGCACCAGTGGGGCCATTTAGATCGTTAATTGTAGGGCAGCGTGTGTAATTACATAGTGAAAGTAAACTGAGGGAGAAGTGGTTTGGTGCTCTCATTCATTTCCTTAAGTCTTTTCCTGCCTGCCTTCTCCACCAAGAGATGTTTTGAGCAGATGGTGGACTGAGATGTTCTGCCCCAGTCTCCCCGCTGGTTGGACGGTCTCACTGTCCTTTGCAGCTTTGGTGGTCAAGGGATGTCTTTCACTTATCTGGGATTCTACTGACTGAAGAGAGCCATTTGTCTCCTCAGGGAATATTTTCAGTCACGTGTCCTCATCCAGATATATTTCTCGTGGCCAGAATTGAGAAGGTCCTCCAAGGAAGCATCACGCATTGTGCTGAGCCGTATATGAAAAGCTCAGACTCGTCTAAGGTATGAACGGCTTTCGTGCTTCGTGATTATTGCAGAGTAACAGCCAAAGAGAT
Organism: Peromyscus attwateri; assembly: GCA_902168425.1. NCBI lineage: Eukaryota > Metazoa > Chordata > Mammalia > Rodentia > Cricetidae > Peromyscus > Peromyscus attwateri. Next base: position 37,976 of record CABHPP010138557.1, on the reverse strand, counting down.
GACTTTTATGCTAAAGTGTAAACAGTTATGAGGTCACAGGTAATCCGCACTTGTTGACAGTCCAAAGTGCGTAGACGGACTGGGGATGGGGGGTGGGGGAGGTGGGGGGGGTGGCCCCGTCCATGAGGCACTTGCCATGTCGGCTGAGGACTGGAGTCCTGCTCCCCAGTACCCACATCAATGTCCCGTCTGTAGTCACAGCACTCATGAGGCAGAGACAGCATCTCCAAGGCAAACTGGCTAGCTAGTGTGGCCAGAATCAACGGGCTCTGGGTTCAAGTGAGAGCTAGCTCTTCACAAAGAGGCAGCCGACAGTGAAGATGCCTGACATCAACCTCAGTCCTCCATAAACATGTACACAATCTCTACACACACATGCAGACATGCATACAGACATGATGCATACATACCACACATGAAAAAACACTGAGACATCGAGGGCAATTTCGTGTGTGTATTCTCCATTTAATGTCACGCACCTGGTTTGTCACAGAGCTGAGCGCGGGTGCTGGCACATGCCAAGTGTATGTTCTGTCACTATCTAAATTCTTCCTCCTGTGTCCAGTTCTTTCTCTTTTTTTCAAGAGAGGGTTTCTCTGTGTAGTCCTGGCTGTCCTGGAACTTGCTCTGTAGACCAGGCTGTTTTTGAACTCACGGAGATCCACCTGTCTCTGACTTCCAAGTGCTGGGATTAAAGGTGTGTACCACCACTGGCCGGCTGTGTGTCTGATTCTTAATGAAAGTATTCTCATGTGTAAATAAAATACATCATTTTGCTGGTCTATTCTGACATCTTAAAATTTAGTTTTCAAAGGAATTATCCACTTGATACTAAATTCTGTGTCATTTAAAAGCACACATACTGTAGTCAACCAGTGTTTATTGCGTTGCTGGTGTGCCTCTTGGGTTCTGGTTTATAGGTCAGAAGTTACGGAGTCTAAAAACTTAGAAAATGGAGACCTACAAGTCTTTAGTTTTTTTTCTTACTGTCCCATGGCTGGAGTGGCCAAGGACAATTGACTGTGGCGCTCACACACCTTTCCTTTAGGTTAGAATAAGTGGTTGAGTGCTCTTGTCTTTGCCAGTTTTAACTGTTTTCAGGGGTTTGAGTTTGGTTTGATATTGTAACTGGTCATTTGAGGGAGGGCCTCGGTATATTAAGAACTGGTCAGCCAATCTAATATAAGCAGACATGCCAGAGCTCAGGGATTTACCAGATTGACTCAGAGATTCCAAAACTTCATCCTTGTGGTTGCCTAAAGATCCTAGGCATAGCTACCAGGATGTATAGGATGGTGTTAAAGAACACGTTCATGGATTAAGGAGGCCTGGACGCAGAGTGCCAAGGTAGCCAGGGTACTTCTGATATACCTCACCTCTGTAGGCCCCAATGACCCACATGTGGGCATAGGATAACGTTGCCCAGCCTGCCTTCCTCACAGGGCCAGGGTACAGATCAAACAGGCCATGGAGCAGACAGTGCTGAGAACACCACATATCCCAAACAGCATGTGAGATATTTGAGTTCAGTTCCCATCAAGTAAAAGCCCATTCATCAGGCATCTTCAAACACTAAGGTTTTTTGGCTGATAAAAGTTGAGTCAAGCCGGGCGGTGGTGGCGCACGCCTTTAATCCCAGCACTTGGGAGGCAGAGGCAGGTGGATCTCTGTGAGTTCGAGGCCAGCCTGGTCTACCAAGTGAGTTCCAGGAAAGGCGCAAAGCTACACAGAGAAACCCTGTCTCGAAAAACAAAAAAAAACAACAAAAAAAAAAGTTGAGTCAAGTTTGTTTCCTGGAGAGAAGAAGACATCTTATTGTTCCAAGGCGAGTCTGCAAAATATTAGAGGAGAAGTCTTTTTAGTCTTTTATTTTGATAAGTCAATGGTGACTTCAGATAAGGCCGCACTGACAGAACATACTTCCAAGGTGCATATGCTTCTGCCGGCCATGTGCATGAGCTGAGATTCGGCAGCCATGTTGGTACACAGCAAACACATCACGATGAGCCCAGGCTGGCCTCGAACTCACAGAGATCCACCTGCCTCTGCCTCCCGAGTGCTGGGATTAAAGGCCATGTTGGTACACAGCAAACACATCACGATGTAGCCCAGGCTGGCCTCGAACTCACAGAGATCCACCTGCCTCTGCCTCCCGAGTGCTGGGATTAAAGGCGTGCGCCACCAACGCCCGGCGAATCTGAACATAATTTAAGTCAACTCTTGCGGAGGAAGAATTGGGTGTCTTTGTTCAAGGACCGCACACCTCTAGATCCTGCCATAAATCTCTCAGGGATGGGTATACATACCCCACTAAAAAGAAAGGGCTGTACAGGCAGTTTCTTGTCATCTGTTTGAACCAAGATGTGACTGTGGAAGGACCACAGAGTTTTATAGTGACAAGGAATCATGAGTATTGTCACCCACACTCTCCATTTTTAAGGTGTGGGAAGCAGAGCTCATAGAGTCACACAATAGCTTTTGTGGACCTTCAGATGGGTGTCCCTTGCTCTATTGATTGTTTCTCACACTTGATGGTGCTCGCAGATCATTGGAGGGCCTGTCAGGGTACAGTCCTGAACAGAATGGTTAGGGCAGCCTCCGGGGCTCCTTTAACTCTGCTGCTTGGAAGAAAACACTGGCTCTCAGGTGTAAGCAGTTTTCCTAAAACTGTTTTGACTTGGATGCATTAAAGTAGCATAAATGACTGTAGCATGAGTCTTAAAAGTTCTTATTAATAAAATCAAACCTGAGCCAGGTATTGGGGTGAACACTGGAAGGTCAGAGAGACAGAATAAGCCACAGCTATCTCACCTTGCCGGATCCTCAGCTGGTCTTGCTTCCTCAGACTGGAAGCCTCTATGTCCTCATATCCAAATGACTCTCAGCTGAACTGCTGCTAGAAGCCTGAATGCTTAACCAGGCCAAATGCTTCTCCAGGGCAAATGCCTCTCCAGGGCAAATGCCTCTAGTTTCTGGTCCTCACGCCTTATATACCTTTCTGCTTTCTACCACCACTCCCTGGGATTGAAGGCTTGCTTTCTGGGATTAAAGGCGTTGGTCACCATGCTTGGGTGTATCCTTGAACACATGGATTTCTGCCTCTGGAATGCTAGGTTTAAAGGCGTGTGCTACCACTGCCTAACCTTTAATATTGTGGCTGTCCTGTTCTCTGACCCCAGATAAATTTATTAGTGTACACAATATTTTGGGCAATACAATACCACCACAAATGACCTCCAAGCTCCTTCCTACACACACAAAAGACACTCAGGTCCCCTTTTGACTCTTCAGGTCAGTCACACTTTGATAACAGAGCACTATCACAGGAAGGATATGTGGGGCAACTGAGTGGTTAATAGAACCACTCTATGTACATGTCATTGACCAAAAGCCAATACGCTTATTGTGATACATCAACCTAGAACAAGCCAGAACTGATCGTGAGGAAGTGGTAGTGTTTGTGTATAAAGCAAAACTGTAACAATGAAGGGCAGTGTCTAATTTAAGCCGGTACCTAATTATGGCATTGCCTGGATTGTGGGAATCTATACAAGTTGGTGTGCATTAGGAGCTGGGAAAGCTTAGATTGTTCATTAGTGCTTTCCTTTAACTTCTGGTAGATAGATATTTGGGCATGAATATTAGTATACTCAGTGGCTTACAATTAGCCCTTAGTCAAAAAGAAATGAAGTCTGTGAGAGGAAAGATGCTGGCAGAGAGTAGCCTGCTTGTTGCTGGCAAAGACTGGCAGGGTTTATATGCATCTTGGAAACAATACTCTGTAGTTTTGAGAATCACTGCCAGGTGTACAATAAATAAAGAAGTCCGTGCTGGGTTTGAAGCCAGCCCCGTCACTGCTGTAAGAAGTGCGTTTGTGTGCATCTGGTGGTATGGGGAGGGCTGTTTAATGATCATTCCATGGTAGCTGCTCTGGTCTCAAGTCCCCCGTGCCGGAGTATTTCAAAGCTCTGTGCTGGTGTGTTCCAGGTTGCTCAGAAGGTGCTGAAGAATGCCAAACAGGCATGCCAAAGACTCGGACAGTACAGAATGCCGTTTGCCTGGGCAGCAAGGTAAGGGAGGATGCCTTTTATACCTGGGATGGACCGATGGACAAATAGACTGACAGACAAGTAGGCCTACCTATTGAGTTTATTATCCTGAGTCAAAGAAGATTCAGATAGATGAAATCAGGAATAAATAATCACCAGATCTGAAAATGCATTTAGCAGTGGCACAGAGAGGAAAGATGTGGGCCCGAGAACAGCTGCTGGGCCCGGCCGGGTGGATGGGAGGTTTGTTGGGGGAGAGTCCAGGCCCTGGCCGTGTGCCTCCAGCTGGGACGGTGCATCTGGGGAGTCCCACAGTGGCCTCTATCCCTGTTCCCTCCTTCTTTCCCGTGTGAATGTGTATGTTGTTTTCTCAGTACAAGCTTTTGGCTGGAACTGTTCTCTGTGTAATTGAGTTAGTTGTGGTTGTCCTCATTAATACTTGCTGCATTTGGGGATAATGAGATTTCTGTTGGCCTCCACCAATGGAATCAAGATTAGTCTGTGTGCAGAGACCAGAATTCTCTTTATTTTGCTCTTTGCAAAACTGTGTCTTGAATGTTGTTTCACTGTTTCAGGACATTGTTCAAGGATACATCTGGAAACCTGGACAAAAACGCCAGATTTTCTGCCATATATCGGCAAGACAGCAATAAGCTTTCAAACGACGACATGCTCAAGCTACTCGCAGACTTCCGGAAGTGAGTTTTAAGGTGTTGGTTGTTTCCACACATGAGAAGTTCTCATGGTGGGGAGGGGGAGGTGGGAACAGTCATATAAATTATGTCATTCAGAGCTCATGAGGGGCGGATGGGGAGTGGATGTGGACAGAGCATTTCCTGGAGTCCAAGAGAAGGAACAAACCGTTCTGATTAATTGGAATTCTTGCTGGAAGTTTTGGTGGTGTGGTAAGACAGCTTAAGGGTAGAGGTAAGCATAGGCAGGAAGGATGCAACACTGTCAGCTGGAAAGGTAACAGCAGAGCCCTTGCAGGAGGAAGTCAGGAGAGGTGGGCTACGGAACCAAGTCACAGGCCCACTGGGTGTTATAGGGGAAGAAGGTGGTCACCAAAGACAAACAATCGCCAGGTTTCTGACTTGAAAGATTAATCAACTCTCCTGTTAAACAAATGTGGAAGAAGATGATTTACCTAATCCTTACCTAAGCAGTCATTGGTTTAAATGCTTTGCACGTATTAATGGGTGTATCCATTCCCTGGGGCTTCTGCAACTATTGCAAACCCAGTCACTTACTGTGCAGAAAGGTGCCCCAACTAAAAGCTTAAAGAAATGGGATATGACCACACCTCCCAGTCTGCAGGCCACAGTACTCTCTTCTTGTTCTAGCTTCCAGTGGCCAGGGCTTTCCCTGGCTTGTACATCATTCCAGTCTTCCCACGGCCATCTTTCTGTCTGTCCTGTCTTAATCTTTCACAGGAGTCTCAGAACAGCACACAAAGCCACAAGCAGATAGTCTCAACTTATGCCCACATGTTGGCTTTCTTTTTTGTTTGTCTTTTTTGTTTGTTTGTTTTTCAAGACAGGGTTTCTCTGTGTAACCTTGGCTGTTCTGAACTTGCTTTGTAGACCAGGTTGGCCTCAAATGCATAGAAATCTGCCTGCCTCTGCCTCCCGGCTAGAATTAAAGGCGTGTACCACCACTGCCTGGCTTGGCTCTCTTTTTTATATGGGGAGGGGAGTGTGACTTTCAAATAATGGTCTTAAGTGTACTTATCATATCTCACACACACACACGTTGTTCTGGGTCACAAAGGAGAAATAGTGGACATGATCAAAGCTGTGGGTTCAGTTTACTGTGTTCATGGGGCGTCCAGAGCAGAGTGAGATCGATGGTTTTATTTTCTTAAAAGTCAGTTGTAAACAGGCTGAGTCTGCCATGTGAGCAGAATGAGAACACAGTTAAGTGATCTCAAAGCATGGTTATGGGTGATATGGATTTTTTGTTTTGTTTTGTTTTTGAGACAGGGTTCCTCTGTGTAACAGCTCTGGCTGTCCTGGAACTCACTCTGTAGACCAGGCTGACCTCAAATTCAGAGGTTCACCTGTCTCTGCCTCCTGAATGCTGGGATTAAAGGCGTGCGCCACCACTGCTCCCCTGATGTTGGAGATTTTAAAAATGGTGAAAATGCCATTTGTTAGTGGAAGTGGTGAACTACACTACCCTTGGGCACCTACATTTGAAAGTATTATTTGTAATAAACAGTATTTCTGATTCATAGAAGAGAATAAATACAACTTCACAGCTTTGGCTGAGGTCTTACATGTAGGATGTTGTACTGTTAGGTTGTTCACATGAACAGGTAGAGGAAGGCCCTGTGTGCCAAGAGAATCGTATAGACAGAGTTCACACCTGGGGACTGATTTTTCACTGAAGAGTTTTTGTGGGTGATGTCACTGAGGGAGTGCCCAGTGGTGAGGCTCATGGGAGAGGTACCACCCCTAATGCTGGGCACTCAAAACATCTCACACAGTGGGAACCTAGGCATGGTACAGGGTGTGGCTAGCTCAGCTGGAGTTCTCTTGGTCTGAACTCTTTCCAGCTGAAAGCCGAGTGTCGGGTAATAGTGCCTTCCTAACCATTTCATCTCTGGGGATGTCAGTGAGGCCCAGTTACACTCAAGCACCAACAGAGAGAGTAGAAATGAGAGTCCCTGACAGACGGGGATACCCCAAGCCGAGATGGGAGTATTCCACAGAGTCTTTGATCATAGTGGAGGAAGAATCTAGAGCTTTGAGTGAATTTATTTTCTAAGAGAGGTGGAAGGGTTTCCTGTGAGGCTACTCAGTAGGTGACGGTGCCAGAGGAGTCCTAAAAGCTGGGGGTTGGGAATACACCAAATGCTGAATCTGCTGGCTCCCGGGTTTGTTTGCTCTCTGTTGCTGCGATAAAGACCATGACCATTGAATGCAACCTGGAGAGAAAAGGGTTCAGTTGGCTGACACTACTGTGTCACAGTCCACGGAGGAAGCTAGGGCTTGCACTACCGTGTCACAGTCCATGGAGGGAAGCCAGGGCTGACACTGCCGTGTCACAGTCCACGGAGGAAGCCAGGGCTGACACTACCGTGTCACAGTCCACGGAGGAAGCCAGGGCTGACACTACCGTGTCACAGTCCACGGAGGAAGCCAGGGCTGACACCACCGTGTTACAGTCCACGGAGGGAACCAGGGCTGACACTACCGTATCACAGTCCACGGAGGGAACCAGGGCTGACACCACCATGTCACAGTCCACGGAGGGAACCAGGGCTGACACCACCATGTCACAGTCCATGGAGGGAACCAGGGCTGACACCACCATGTCACAGTCCATGGAGGGAACCAGGGCTGACACTCCATGTCACTGTCCACAGAGGGAGCCAGGGCAGGAAGGGAAGCAGGTGCCATGAGTGAATTCTGTTTACTGTCTTGTTCCTCATGGCTTGCTCAGTTTGCTCTCTTATATAACCCAGGACCACCTGCCCTGAGGTGGCATCATCCCGTGGGCTGGGTCCTCCCACAGCAGTCACTGATCAAGAGAATGCTCCACAGACTTGCCGACAGGCCGATCTGATGGGAGCATTTTCTCAGTTGAGGTTCCCTCTTCCCATTCAACCCAAGCTTGTGTCAAGTTGACAAACCTCTAATCAACACAGACACTGAGCTTGGATGTTCCTTGGCAATGCTGTGAAAGGAATGATTAAACAGGTGGGTTATGAAGAGCCGTGTGACAGCATTCTGTTCCGGGACTGGCCATGTCATGTTGAGCTGGTCACCTTGACCACATCTCTTCTAAATTGATTGGCTAAGCTGGTGCCACAGAGGAAGCAACGCCCTTGGCACAGTGTGTTTGCCATGGTTACATGTGGCATCCCATGAGTGACTCGGGCATGTGAGTGAGCAGCTGTTTGACTGTTGAGTCGTTAGTTACCACGTGGGAATGGAAGATTTAAGAACATGTTCTTGGCAGTATTCTGTGCAATATAACGTGACCAGTGATGGTTACGAACATATACTATGCTGATCAAGTATCTTCATGACATGAAGCTCTTAGGAAGATCAGAGACTAGAACCTGGATTCAGGAGGAGTCAACTATGAACGGGTCAAACATAAAAAGATGAAATTTTATCAGAACAAAAATAAGTCCTATTCTGATGTCCCTACGTGTAAAGCACATACGTGTTTTCCAGAGGATTTAAGTTTGATTCCCAGCACCTACATCAGGCAGCTCACAACCACCTATGACTCAAGTTCCAGGAGATCTGATGCCTTTGACCTCCAAGGGCACACATCACACACACACACACACACACACACACACACACACACACACACACCAAATTAAAAAAAAAAAAAGACTGTGTAGTAGCTATAGATGGTTGAAAGAAGAACATTTTCCTAGACTCTTGGTGAGCAAATACTTCAGAGAAGGGAATTTTGTCGTCTGTGAAGAAGGGGGCCTGGTGTCACATGACTGTGTTGGTTTCTTTGACAACAATAGCAGCTCTTCTCAGTGACAATGGGAAACTCTTTATTAGGTGGAGTCAGATGAATGACAAACAAGTTTCATTGATCGTCTACTCCATGCCCAGCATTGATATGGCCTCTGGTTCTAAATGCAGATTATTCCAAACAAGCCTGGTATCTCCGTGGTGAGGCTGAGGGAAGGGAGGCTTTCATTGTAACTATGTGGTGACATTGTATCATCGTAACTATTTGGTGATGTTCTGTATCCTGACCTGTGCGGTTACCTACTGCATTGGGCTGAGGAACACTTCAAATACTGAAGAAGTCTGAGCCCCGGTGTGCACTGCAAAACACTGTCTTTGAAGACTTAGCACATTGTTGTATTGATGACATTCCAAATGATAATGTTATGCAAATGTTGGGCTAAGTGAAATGCCATATTTTTACCTATTTTTAATATTTTTCATGTGGTTGCTACAAAGTAGAAATGTGATTTTTGCAACTGGTGTTATTATATATATTGTTATATCCTTTTCCTGAGAAAGCCACTTGAGAATTTAGACTTCACAGTTAACCTCCCTCATAATACTTATTTCCTCTTTTGTTTGTAGACCTGAGAAGATGGCCAAACTCCCAGTGATTTTAGGCAATCTGGACATTACGATCGACAACGTCTCCTCCGACTCCCCCAGTAAGTGTTCAGTTCTGTGTAATAAGCAGCCCACAGTTTTGTTTAGTTGGCTTTTTCCACTCTGTACTACTTGGGATTTCTTTTCAGATTATCTGAATTCATCATACATTCCCATGAGGCAATTCGAAGCCTGCAGTAAATCTCCGCTCACTTTTGAAGTAGAGGAGTTTGTGCCCTGCATACCCAGACACACCCAGCCTTATACTGTCTACAGCAATCACCTTTACGTTTACCCAAAGTACTTGAAATATGACAGTCAGAAGTCTTTTGCTAAGGTGAGTGCACAGACATACGCATCTCCTTTACGACTTAGCTTTTAGGTTCTTTTATAAATGTGTATATATGCTGCGTTTTGTTGCCTTTTTTTCCTCTTACATCTTTTTCTCTTGCATACCACTGCAGGCCAGAAATATTGCTATTTGCATTGAGTTCAAAGATTCTGATGAAGAAGACTCTCAACCTCTGAAGGTTTGTTTTTTAATGTATATATGTACATATATTTAATATATATATTAAAGAATTGACACATTTTAATTTTAATTAACACAAGCTCAAACTATATGGTATTATACTATATAATGGCCTATGCAAAATGTCATAGAATGTGCAGGTTGATTCTTGGTCCTAATTTTAGGACTGTATGTTTTGCTGTTCTTGTTGGAGATGGGATCTCTTATGTGTGCATGATTCAGTAAGGATGTATTAAATACCCACCATGCATCGGACATTGTCTAGGTGTGAAGAGTCGTGCTCTAAATAAAGTGTGAAGGTAGAAGTCATGATCAACCACGGGATCTTCATTAATTAGCTATTACAGAATAGCAGCAATGCTGTCTGTTGTTGGAGGCAAAGTTGACTGATGATGTTCCCGGCACTGTGGCATGCCTACTTTAGCCCTTCCAATTATCAAACAGACCTTTCAAATAGATCCACTGAGTTCCATAATTTCTAGCTTCTAAGATTAATGCACGGGCTTTGAATGGCTCAGTGCTATATACTTTAGTAGAACTGAGTTTTAAATCCAAGCGGTCCAGCTCCAGAGCCTAAATTCTTTACTATGTTAAAATGACTTTCCCAGAGAAGGAGACAAATGTGCAAACAGAACTAGTTACTCTCGAGATAGTTAGAGTTTAGGTTGGGGTCGATGGATCGCCTGCCTAGCACACGCGGAGCTCTGGGTTCTGTCTCAGAACCTCATAAAGGCAGGCATGGCAGCACAAGCCTATATATAACAGCCGAACTCCAGCAGTGCAGGCTGGAGAACTTCTGGCCACACAGGGAGTTCCAGGCCCACGTGGGCTGTGAGACCCTGGCACAAAGGGAGGAAACAAGAGAGGGAAGGGAGAAGTGAGTGGGAGAGGAGAAAAGAAATTTACAGTTTACTGACAGACCCTGTCATGGAAAGAAGGCTGCCTGAAATGGAAGGTACTGAATAAGCTTTTTTAAAATGTATTTATTTTAATTTAGACAAATATAAATGTTTGCATGGAAAAATGGAAGGGGTGGGCCACAGGCTGGGGAAGATCTGGTTTCCCAGGACCCCAGAGTTAAAGGGCTCGAAGACCTGGGCTCTCACAGGCGGACACAGTCTGAGAAGCCTCTTGCTCTATAACACATCTAACCAATTTCTCACTCCATCAACTGAAACCCAGTGTTTGTTTTTGCTGTTCCTCCTTTTAGTGCATTTACGGCAGACCTGGTGGCCCAGTGTTCACGAGAAGTGCCCTTGCTGCGGTTCTACACCATCAACAAAACCCAGAATTCTATGATGAGGTAATGGTGTTTTCAAAGAATGACACAATTTCACCAGTCTTAAGAGAAACATGAAACTTTTTGCTAGTTACAGCAGAGTGCTGAAATCACAGCAGAATTGGTGTTTGTTTTACGTGTTTTTCTATTTAACGTCTTGTTGTTATAAATAAAACCACAAATTACAAATTAATAAAAGAAAATTCTTAATTGCACCTTTAGTGCCATAGTTAATATTCTAGCAGCGCTCTTTTCAAATTCATCCTTGAGTTGATATCCCTGGGAGCCTGCTCCTTCCTGAAGAGAAAGGGAGGAGTAGAGGGAGGGAAAACTTCGGAGGATGATTAGATTTTAAAAAATAAAACAAACAAAAACCAAATTCAAGGCCGGGCGGTGGTAGCACACACCTTTAATCCCAGAACTCGGGAGGCAGAGCTAGGCGGATCTCTGTGAGTTCGAGGCCAGCCTGGGCTACCAAGTGAGTTCCAGGAAAGGCGCAAAGCTACACAGAGAAACCCTGTCTCGAAAAACCAAAAAAACAAAAAAAAAAAAAAAAAAAAACAAATTCATCCTTGCACATAGGACTGTTGAACCTAAGAATCATCCTTTTTTCCTCTGGAATGGTTCACTCTTGAACTGCTGGAGAGTCATGGGGGTGGCATGCTCTTGGAGTGATCTAAAATTCATATGTGACTTTTGATTTATACAGAACTTACTTAATACCCTGATGCTGGCCGGAAGAGCCTTATCAATAACACAGCAATCAGTTAACAAATTCTATTATGTTGTATAGTCTACATATGGTGAAAAGTACGTGAGAACCAAGAGAGATCACTTTTTATTGTCGTGTTCAATTTGCAGGAAAGTGAAATTGCTTACATTCTAGACAGATTCATGCAACACTGAGCTCACTGCAGGCTCAGTAGGAGGTGGCTTTTAAATTACTTACAGTATGTTCTACCATTAATTCATACAATTGTGAGTTAGCATTCTCGCTTCGTTTCTTTTGATTGTGAAAGTTGCCAGCCATCTGTTTGATGCATACAATTTGATAAATCTTACCTCAATAATTGTTAAGTGTAGATTTTATGGTAGCACATTGGCACTAAGGAGATGGCCGAATAGGTAAGCACTTGCTCCAGAAGCAGGAGGACCCGAGTTCAAATCCTCAACCCCAGTATAAAAAGTTGAGCATGGCCGTGCATGCATCTATAATCTCAGAGGTGGGGGAAGGTCGAGATAAGAGGACCCCTGGCGTGTGCTGATGCCAGCCTACCTCAGGCTCAAGGAGATACTGTGTCTCAAGGGAACTGGGGAGAGTACTAAACACCTTGCATCCTGTTGCCTCCTTGCACTTTGGGTATGTACTTACGCCCACATGTGTGCATATAGCACCCACATGTACTGCACGTCACACACAGATAGCCCCCCAAGTATCACTTTTATCTATATATATTTTATATACTCATGAGTACTTAATTTTTTGACATTTTAGGTAAAGTGGTTTGTGTATTAATTTTACAAGTGACTGCAAATCTCCCTCCCAACCAAAAATAAATAAATAAATAAATAAATAAATAAATAAATAAATAAATAAATAAAACAAAAACCCAGATTCTGCATAGGATCATGATGTGGCACAGTGAGAAAGTGTGTGCTTGGTATATGTGAGGTTCTAGATTTAATTCTTAGTGCCAAAAACCAAAAGTAAACAAAAGTCTTCGTATCTGAGACCCATATAGTTGAAAGCCCTGTTGTCCAAGGTCAGCTGTAGTCCAGTGAAACCGCTGTATGTGAAGAAATGTTCAGCCCCAGGTTCTCATGCCGACGGCTGTGTGGTTTGCATCGTGGTGCCTGTTTTCCCGTTTGCTTATGCCTGAAAGAGACATCACCCCTTCCCCGGTTTCTTGTCAGTGTGTTCAGAATCCATCTCTCCTTGGCGTCATAAACAGCTTGGTGTGGCTACGTTTAATCCTCGGAAGGGTTTGGGGAACAGGCGTCTACATTCGAGTTGGGCGGCATACACCTGCCTCCCCGGGAACGTTTGCTGTTGTGGGGCGTTAGGAACTTTGTTCTTCTGCCTTTGCAGATCAAGATAGAACTGCCAACCCAGCTACATGAGAAGCACCATCTGCTGCTCACCTTCTTCCACGTCAGCTGCGATAACTCTACTAAAGGGAGCACGAAGAAGAAGGACGCCGTTGAAACACAAGGTGGGAACCCGTCTCGTCATTTCTTGGTTGTGGGTTTCTCGGTGGCCTGATGCTATGGTGCCTGAATTGCAAATGCAGAGAGACTCAGTCAGGCTATCTCGAGGCCTCCCCATCACTTACTTTGATTGATGGTAACAGTTGTTGCTCAGGCTTGCAGTGATTTCCCTTCAGGAGTGAACTCACAGTGGCTTTTCTTGTTCTTTGTTCTCAACAGTTGGCTATTCCTGGCTTCCGCTCCTGAAAGACGGAAGGGTGTTGACAAATGAACAGCACATCCCTGTCTCAGCCAATCTTCCGTCTGGCTACCTTGGCTACCAGGAGCTCAGCATGGGCAGGGTATCGGATTTTAAGATTGGTTTGTTTTAACCCAGTTTCTTCAGGAAGCATTGAAGAATATAAAAACAGCAATAGCACACAACAAAAATGGTGCATGGGATTTTTATCAGTTTTAACAGATTTTCTTTATTCATATTGAAGTAAATGTGTACAATTAGAAGCTGTTTCAGATGACACTCAATGCATTTTACAAGCCTGTACTGGTAGTGCCATAACAGAGAGGTACTGGGCCTGGCATGAGTCTTTCTGGGAAGTAGCCATGCTCAAATAAAGATGAGTTCTCAGTTAGTTTGATATAGACCCCGAGAATCAAATCTCCTTCCCACATCGTAGTGCACTCTGTCTGGTGTTACCTTCATTGCTTCCCAGAATGCTCAACTCAGGTCTGCCTAAGATATTCATGAAGCCAAGCATGGTGGTGCACACCTTTAATCCCAGCGCTCAGGAGGCAGAGGTGAATCTGGGAGTTTGAGGTCCGCCTGGTCTACATAGAAAGTTCCAGTCAAGTCAGGGCTACATAGTGAGACCCTGTCTCAAAAACATATAAAGATACTGGTGAAGTAGGATTCATTTCCAGTGAAATGGACCGTCATCTTGGACAACTTAGAAAGCCCGGGAGGAAGGGCAGTGTGCTGAGGGGAAGGAACTGGGCAAATAATGCAAACACAGCGGCATTGCTGCTGTGGCCAGGCGCAGCTCTGCAGCCACTGGAGCCTTTGAGTCTCCAGTCCCTCCTCAGGGTCCTCCTTGATGGTCTGTGCAAGCTGAGATAGCTAATCTGTTGGGGTCTTTCCCCATTTTTCTTTTCAGCATTATGGTCCAGAAATTAAGTGGGTGGAAGGAGGCAAGCCTCTGTTGAAGATTTCCACTCATCTGGTTTCCACGGTGTACACTCAGGTATGGGTCAGCTTTCTCATTCCAGTGATTACTCTGTGACCAAGTTGTCTGTGTAAAACAGAATTCTGGTGTCCTATGAATGTATTATTACACTATAGGCCTTTATTTGAAAAAAGTACATGGAAGGTGCTTATGTGTGTTGATACACATGAAAAGTAGTTTATAAGTCTGTGACATTGTTCAACCATTTTCCTATGCTGGAGGATCCTTTGGATGTCATTTGTACATGGTCAGTTTTATAATCTTAAATAGCATTCATGATGACTCAGTGGTAAAGGGCACCCAGTATGAAATCATGAAGGTCAGAGTTCAGATTCCATGGAACAAACAAGCCAAGCATCTCACCCATGCCCATCACCCCACTTCCAAGGGTATCAGAGACATGAGGGTGCCAGGGCCTGCTGCCTTCCAGCTCTGTGTTCAAGGAGGAGAGCCCCTGCCTCAGAGGGATAGGCAGAGTGATGGAGGACTCCCAATTCCTCTTCCAACCTCTTCATACACACTGGTGTGTGCAACCCTACACACATGTACTCAGATGCACAGAAATGCATACACACACACACACACACACACACACACACACACACAGAAATATATGCCATTCGTGTTTGTTCCCTGAAGCAGGATTCTCCTGTTTCTAGAAGCATATACTAACAGACGTTCTTCTCCTCCTCTGCCCCCCAGGATCAGCATTTACATAATTTTTTCCAGTACTGTCAGAAAACGGAATCTGGAGCCCAAGCCTCAGGGAATGAACTTGTAAAATACCTTAAGGTACCAGGTGGCTTTCTTAGTCCCTCTTTTAAGTGACTTTGGAAATAAATTGGGTTTCCTTGTTGGTGGTAGGTGGTGTTGCTTACTGCCCCTTGTAAGCTTGTGTGAGGATGCTCCTACCTGGATGCTCTCACAGTGGTGGCTTTGAGTGTCTTTAGATAGGGGACCAGAGTGAACTCAGAAATAGCTCTGTTCCTGCCTGCATGCTCGTCCCTGTGTCTCCCCTTGAGAACACATTTTCTCCTGTGCTCACCTGACAGACCTTTGCTGGATGTTTACCAGCTGCTAAGCACAGGAGAAGCTGGCCCGGCTTAGCCTGTTTGGTGCTACTGTAGCAGAATACCTGAAGCTGGATCATCCTAAAGAACAGAAATGTATTTTTCTCACAGTTCAGGGGGCTATGAGAGGATCAAGGCAAGAGCTGGGTGGTAGAGAGGAGGAGGAGACAAACTCATCATTTTATAAGGAACCCACTCTGGCAGTCTCCATGATCCATTCCTGAAGGTTGACCCCCATGGTCTGATCACCTCTCCGTGGACCCTATCTCTTCTTGATTTTGCATTGAGGATTAAGTTTTTATCACAAGCTTTGTGGAGGACACACTCAAATTCCAACAGTCCTGACCCTTAGAGAACTTAATGCTCACTTGGTGGCAGCCTCCTGGGTAGACGGAGGTAAGACACCGAGCCTGACCCAGCTGTGTGCGGGAGTCAGGTGTGTTCCTGGAGCCACTGTGCAGCACTGACGGCAGGACCGAGGGGACTTCAGTACAGAATGATCGTAGAAGAGTGCTTTGAGTACAGACTCACTAAGTGGCATTCCAGGTGCAGGACAAAATAAGATGCAAGAAATGGAGTAGAGACTTATATTAGATCTGATCAAGAGAAAACAACCTACGTATTTAAAAAATGAACACACAGGGACATTATGACTGTTAGCTCCTCCTCCACTTCCTCCACTTCAGTGGCAGCTATGGCTGCTCTGACCATTCTTTTTGGTCACAGCCCCTCGTGATTCCTCTTCTGCCTCTCTGTGCTTTACAGAGCTTTTGTGATTACACTGGTCCACTGTAGACGCCCTGTTAAGGACAACTAGTTATGGTCCTTCTTCCCCCTCACTGTGGAGCATCTTCACAGAGCCTGTACTTTAGGACACAGGCATCCTTGAATGCCGTTCTGCTTGCCCGCAGCTTTCCATTTATTTTAGAGGGAGTGCTTCCGTGCTTGTTTGAAGTGAAGTGGATATTGCCTTGATAAGCCAGTGGGGTGTGGTGGCATGCACCTGTTGACACAGGCACTTGGTAGGCTGAGATGTGACGGTCACTGGCAGCCATGAATTCCAGTTCCACCTGGGTCATGTAGCAAGACCTCCATCTCAAAGAGAATAACTGAAATGAAATAGATTTTTTAAAAAACATAACACGTGTCTCACCATTCCCTGTGTGTAGAGTCTGCATGCAATGGAAGGCCATGTGATGATCGCCTTCCTGCCTACCATCCTAAACCAGCTGTTCCGAGTCCTCACCAGAGCCACTCAGGAGGAGGTTGCAGTTAATGTGACTCGGTAAGGGAGGGGATGGATGGATGGATGGATGGATGGATGGATGGATACATCCATACTCTTCTTCCCTTCAGTCCACCCACACCTGGAGCCTACCTGGGATGCTAGTATGTGATGATCATTATGCTGGAGCGATGTCTTTTAACCTTGCACAGAGGCACCCGTCTAACTCTTGTCTGCTTGTTTGCTGAGTGCCAATGGCATCATCCTTGTTCTGCTGTGAAGATAATGAAATGTCCCCATTTCCACATCACTACTCATTGCTTTATTCATTCCTGTGGTGTGTA
Organism: Peromyscus attwateri; assembly: GCA_902168425.1. Taxonomy (NCBI): domain Eukaryota; kingdom Metazoa; phylum Chordata; class Mammalia; order Rodentia; family Cricetidae; genus Peromyscus; species Peromyscus attwateri. The sequence continues at coordinate 20,956 of CABHPP010138557.1, read as the reverse complement.
GGGTCATTATTCATGTGGTTGCCCAGTGCCATGAGGAAGGATTGGAGAGCCACTTGAGGTCATATGTTAAGGTATGTAAAATAAATAAATAAATAAGTCAAGCTGCTACGATCATTTACAGCTGTGGCTCTCCAAGTTTCCTTCCAAAGACTTCTTTCTAACAAGACTTGTTATTTAAGGGGTGCATTCGGAATTTAATACCTATGTGTTCTGTTTGGTCGCCGCTGCCAAGGCTTGTACCTGGACAAGGAGGAGCTGGAAAAGAGGCAGCCATTCCTTCATTTACCTAATTTTATCTTTTAAAAAGATGAATGTAACTCAACTGGCAGGGGAATGAAACAAGAATTGTTTTAAGTGATCTTGCGCAGATGTCTTATACATTGGCAATCTTTATATGCCTTTTTAATCCACCTAAAATTCCCCGCGTCCCTGTTACTTTTGAGAATGGAAGGTTAACTCTGGCCACAATCAAATCAAAAGGCTGTGTGGAACAGCATGAGATATTGTTGGGATAAACAGCAATAGGTTCTTGATATGTAGTATTAAATAAGTGTAGTGACAAACACCATTCTAAAAAGTTACACATCCTATGATATGTGAACTTTGGCTTTGTGATACTTTGAAAACTAAAATTTGGATTCTCCGGGACCTGTTAGTCTGTCCTGTGACACGTTTCTAGAAGGTCCCATTACTGATGAATTGTGTGCTAGATGAGCTCTGAACTGCTGACGTGTATAGTTGCCATGTTTCAGATGGGTTCCTGGAGACATCTTAGACACGCTCTTTCTGTCACATGACAATCACCCTTCCCACCTTCGTTTCCATCCCTTCTCCCACCCTTGAATGTGCACCTCAGTCCCGATCTCTGTTCTCAGAAGCCTCACAAGCTTTCTGCCCCTCAACTTGAAAGGACCAGTGAGTAAAGTCTCTTTCTCTTTTTTTTTCAAGTTTGCCTATAAGGCTGAGCCGTATATTGCTTCTGAATATAAGACGGTGCACGAGGAACTCACCAAATCCATGACCACCATTCTCAAGCCTTCCGCTGATTTCCTTACCAGCAACAAACTTCTGAAGGTAACACTGGGACAGCCAGCCTGGCTCTTGAGCGTCAGCACCGATCTCCAAGGGATAGGGATGGCTGTGTGGCATGTGTGAGGTCCCTAGTCTCCTCTTCCAAAACAGCAACAGATAACTGGCTGATGAGGGGCTGGGCTGGGAAGGTCGATGATGGGTACTGAGAGTTGCTCAGGAACAAGAAGCTCCCCAGTGCTGCTGCACAGAACCGTGAGAACAGAAAGCAGCAGTGTTCTGTGCGTGCATTCCTTTTGTTTCTAGGAGGAAGAATTTTGAAAGTTTTCACCATAAAGAAATGAAAAAATGTTTAAGTTGGATATATTTAATCTGAGTTAAACATACCAAAGCATTAAATGTTGCCCCAATAATGTATATAATTTTCATGTTGCAGTTAAGTAAATTGAGAGCTAGCCATGGTGGCACATGCCTGTGGTCCCAGCTGTCTGGAGTCTAAGCAGGAAGGATCGTGTATTAGTCAGTCTTCTGTTGCTGTGATAAACACCATGACCAGAGGCAACTTAATGAGGAAAGTTTATTCCAGCTTTTGGGTTCAGGTGGTTAGAGCACATTTGGTGAGAGAGGCACACAGCCGTGGGCAACAGGATGGGGATCTGAGTGAGCACATCTTCAGCTGCAGACACAAAGCAGAGAGAGGGAGAGGGAGAGGGAGAGGGAGAGGGAGAGGGAGAGGGAGAGGGAGAGGGAGAGGGAGAGGGAGAGAGAGAGAGAGAAAGAGAGAGAGAGAGAGAGAGAACTGGAAGTGAGGCAAGGCTATAAACCCTCAAAGCTCACATCCAGTGCCATACTGCCTCCAGCAAGGCCACACTTCCTAAAGATGCCATACTCTCCCCAAACAGCGCCACTAACTGGAGACCAAATGTTAATGCGTGAGCCCACAGGGAACATTGCTCTTTCCAAACCCTGTAGGTCCCTTGAGTGCACAATTTTGAGACCAGCCTGGTTAATATGAACTGTATCTGGGAATTTTTATTTTTTAATTTTACTAATTAACTATTTTCAAAAACCAATTAATGAAAACCAGGTGTGGTGGCTCACACCCATGATCTCAAAATTGGGGAAACAGGCAGGGGGATCAGAGACATCCTTCCTTACATGATGAGTTGTGATCAACATGAGCTGAAACTCTCTCTTAAATATATTCATTTAATATATAAATAACTTTATATAGTATTAAATAAAAATATAAAAATGTAGGGAAAGAAAATTTAAATTTCACAGCCTAATCAGCTAAGCCTATTTGTGTGCATTGATAGACAGTTACCACCAACAACACTGTTAAATCTGAGTGACCAATGTAGCTGAAGGTTTTCCTGTGTCCCGCCTGGGCCACAGCCGCTCTGATCCAAGTAAACACTCAGGGGCTTATATTAATTAAAACTGCTCAGCCATTAGCTCAGGCTAACTACTGACTAGCTCTTACACTTAAACTCAGCCCATTTCTGTTAATCTGTATGTTGCCACATTTTCCATGGCTTTACCTGTGTGTCATTACATGCTGCTCCCTGGACTGTGGACTGGCATCTGCTGACTCAGCCTTTCTCTCCCCAGAATTCTCCTTGTCTGCTTATCCTACCTATACTTCCTGCCTGGCTACTGGCCAATCAGCATTTTATTAAACCAGTGTACAAAAGCATTATCCCACAGCAGACCAGAGTTAGTTCTCCAGGTCCCAGTTTGCGAGTTGGGTCTCAGATGAGAGCCGTAAAGAGTGAATTAGCGTATTCAAAGTCACATTGTCCCTGTATTGAAGTCGGTAGGGGACATGGATAAAGATGATAAAGACAGTGTCATTAAGCAAGAAGTTGACAGGGGAGAGACTCCGTGAATGGTCAGTGCCTCTTGCTGGAGAGATGTTCCGTCTCCAGGGGCCAGCTGTGTGTTGTGTGCACAAGGAGCAGACGTCTGCCACCCACCCCTGGATCTGATGAGTGTCTGCCAGAGGCCCGGTGTGTTTCAAGGTCGACACTTGATTCTCTTGGCTAATACAGTCAGTGTAGGAGAGGTCACCTCTTTCCTAACAGTGTGTCACTTTGTGTTTTCTTCTTTTCTTTTAGTACTCGTGGTTTTTCTTCGATGTGCTGATAAAGTCCATGGCTCAGCATTTGATAGAAAACAACAAAGTGAAGGTAGGTGACTCCATTGGGGGCCTGTTTGTCTTGGGAAAATGGCTTTCACAGCTTTGACAGGTCACACCTATTTATGTTTTCTGTGTGCCAGGGATTCCCAGGATTATTTTATGTGCTGTACAGCCAGTAAAACATTTCGGCTTCACAACAGTCCTGTGAGGGGAATACAGTTTTTACATAAAGAAACTGAGGCTAGAATGTTTGAATTATTTGCCTCAATCCTGCAGTTAATGAGCAGAAGGACCAAGTTTGGCAACATGTCCAGCTCCGAGGTCTTGGTTCCTGGCTGCTTACGAGATTATTAAATCCAAAGAAAATTGCATCTTTTTCTTTGACTAGCTTAGAAATCTTCAAGCTTTTTGAATTGGGACCAATTAAGCATTAATGTAAAATGCCATCATCTGGTGTTTATTAGGTGTCTTAACCATGGAAGATATTTCTGTCTACAGATGGTTGAGTCTCACCAGCCACCTATCCTCTAGAACCAAATAATAGGCCCTGATACGCTCCATCTCTTTGAGGCAGATATATGTAGTCTTAAATTTCCCCCCTCCCTCAGTGCTCCTTTTGGGGTCCTGGGTGTGTGTGTTTCTGTGACTGTGTCCCTTGGTTCCCACTGTCACGTTTTGTCCCTTTGTTCTCATGAGGCTCATCCCCAAACAGTTGGTCTTGACTCCAGCTGGGTTAGGATGTGGCATTCTGGCTCTCCAAGGCTCACGGCAGCTTCTGTGAAGTCCTGATGTAGGACACACACCAACATTGTCACTCTCTGTTTAGTGACTAGAAGAGCTGCTTCTGAGGCAGGAGTTGGGAGCTATCCTGTGACAGTTGTCCTGTTGCAGCTGAGGGTGTGATTGGGAGCAGGAGAAGCTTGTGCAAGCATTGGGATGCAGGGCCTGACGTGATGGGGCTGCATGTGCCCTTCGGATGCGTGTGCTTTGAGAAAGCCCTGAGAGGGGACATCAGAGGCTCAAGACCTTGGCCTTTTTGCTCAAGGGCTCTGGTTCCTCAGAGGAATCCTAGGCAAGGGCCACCAGATTTTGCTGAACAGAAGGTTGGTGGCCCAGAACCTGCAGCCATACCTCACCTGTTGAGCAGGCATTGATCCTCGCCAGTTGGTCTCTTTGTTTGTTTGTTTTTCCTGTTTCAGTCCAACTTAAAGATTTTGATATTTAGTGCACAGAGAGACACCAGATGGAGGAGGGGGGGGGTGCGTTGCTTGCCTTGCACAGAGATGTGCACCCTCTAAATTCATGCCAAATCATGCTGCCAAGGAAGAATCAAGCAGTATGCAGCCAAATGTGCGCTCTTATATATACCATTTGATTATATTATTTTTCAGTTAAATATATCATAAGTGCAACAGGATTCTAGCCTGCGGATTTTCCATTGTTGCCACTGGATCAGACAGTAGACATTCAATTCCTCAGAGTTCAGAAGCTGGAAGTTCTAGGTCAGAATTTCCGTGAGGTTGACCTCTCTGAGGTCTCTACTCTGCTTATGGATAGTTGCTTCGCCTGCAAAGGTTTATGTCCTGTGATGACACCTGTCACATTGGATTATGCCCACTCTGATGACATCATTTTGCCTTAGTTTCTCCTCAAGACCCTGTCTCCAAACACAGTCCCCCACTGGGATGTTTCTGGAGTGCTACAACCTAAGCCTCTGGGCTGGGCTGATGATTCAGTGAATAAAGGGCTTGTTATATGGAAGCGCAGGGCCTGAGTCCATGCCTACAGAGCCCCGGGAGAGCCAGGGCCTGACTCCATGCCTACAGAGCCCGGGAGAGCAGGCTTGTCAGCACGGCTCTGTAATCTAGTGCTGTTGTAGCGAGACCTTGTCTCAAACAAGATGGAAAGTGAGGGCCGATGAGGGCCGATGCCTGAGGTTGTCCCTTGACCTCCACAGTCACATTAAGGCACACACATGCCTACGTGGGGGTGGGGTGGGGGCGTCAAGGGAGTGCATGAGCAAGCACCTAGGGAAAAAAAACTCATCTTCAAGATATTAATTTGGGAGTGTAGTTCAACCTACAAAAAAAGCCCTGGGATAATTTTTATGTTTTAATCCTAAATAAATAAGATCACTTCAGAGGACATTGTGACTTGACTGTCTTTTAAGTGTATCTGTTTTGCTCAGCAAATAACCCTTCAGTGTTACAAAAATAAAGGAGTTTAGGTGGAACATATGCGCGGAGCTTGGTGGTCACTAAGCCTTGAAATGATCTTTCCAGATCACGTGGCTTCGTGGAGCCAAGAACTGCTGGAGAAAGCTCCGCCCTTCCAGCCTTACACAGGCTCCCCTCACCTCTGCTCTAAGAAATGCTTTGTCTGTCTTTGGAGTTTCAGTCTTTTCCTACCTCTGTGGTCTCTTAGTCCTACAGCGATGTTTAGAGGGTGGTGAACAAACAGTCCGATTTCCTATCCAGTCCTGGCTCCAGCCTGTAGGAGCTCCGTCTCCAAAGTAGAGTGGAGCCCCAGTGGAGCTGACTCTGAGGGAGACTCAGGAGCCCCTCCCGACACGCTAAAGGATTCACATCTTCCATGTTAGCCCCGCCTGCTTGTGCTAGAGGTACCATCCTGCTTCCCACAGGCTACCCGTCCATCTAGGCCTCCTGACAGGAAGCTGCTGCAAGTGCTGTGTACACACACACACACACATCACACACCACACACACACATCACACACCACATACCACACACCACACACACATCACACACCACACACCACACACATACACACCACATACCACACACCATAGACACACATCACACACTACACACCACAAACACACCACATACCACACACCACACACACACATATCACACACGCCACACCAAACATACCACATACATCACACACATACATACATACACACCACACACATCTCTCACACACACACACACACACACCCCACATACACCCCACACATCACACATATACACATTACACACAACACACAGCACATACATACATATACACACCACACATCATACACATCACACACACATGTTCTTAGTTTAGGGAACAAGTTCTTTTATCATTCATGATTTCCTTCTTGGGTCAAATCCTCTTGAGTTTTTATATGTTTATCTAAATATCCTGAATTTATTCTGATATCTTTCTATTACAGACTTTGACTTCCTCCTTAGTGAATCTTCCTGAGGTACCAACTCATCCCGCAGGCGCCCCTGGGCCTTGGGTTGGGATGGGAGCTGATGCAGCTTCGTTGTTACTTTTGGGGATCTAGTGTGCGGAGCTGTGGGGGACACCTTCAATGTACAGCTGTGTACATCCTAATGGTGGATGGGTGACCCTCCCGCACATATTGGCATGGAAGAATTAATGTGGAAACCATTTTGCTTTCTTTGAATCCACCTTCCAGTCCCCATCTGTTAACTACATTTGAAGCATTCCCTGAACTGGCATCTGAAAGCAGCTCCAGAAGGTGGACCTCTAGCTTCTGATGCCGTGTGTGTGACTGAGCTTAATTCAGGGAGTCAGAGGGTCCAGTGCATGTGACTGAGCCCGACTCAGGAAATCAGAGGGTCCAGTGCGTGTGACTGTGCCTGACTCAGGGCCATCAGAGGGTCCAGTGCGTGTGACTGTGCCCGACTCAGGGCCATCAGAGGAGGCAGGTGCTTGGAATTTACAATGAGTTTTTGAGGAAGGTGTAAAACTCATGGCAGCAGGGCCTGCTGAGAAGTTCTCTGACTCTGCATTCGTGGGCGATGTTTTTGGGAACTTCTTTCACTTATGTTTAGTAACTGTAATTCCTTCACACTTGCTTCCCACTTCCTTCCTCCCACGCTGTGTCAAACCAAGTCCTGGCATCCCACAGGTGTCCTTAAGAAAGGAGTGTGGGAAGCCCACAGAGGTAGGAAGCATGTATGTCCTAAGTGCTGTTGCTTAGCCTTCATGCAAGGCAAGAGATTTTATTTTAAAAGTGCACTAACAAGTAGATTGTTTGGGCTTTCCCTAAAGCAAATCTGAACACTCCTGTGCCTGTGTGACAGGCAGAATGTTACCACCCAGCTTCCAGCCCCCAGGTCTTTGAGTAGTTGCTTGTTAGATGTGGAATGCAGGAGAAAAACATAAAAGGGCGAGGGCACATCCTCCACCCTGAAGCCGCCGCGGTGGTTGGAAAAGGAGATACTCAGTTGGGACAATGAAAACAGGGTGTAGGAAGGTGTGTGTGGGAGCCAAGCAAGCAAAGGTGGACATGGAGGTGAACTTTGGACCTTGAAGGATGCCACACTTAGGGGAAGGAGACTGCGTCGTAGGCAGAGGCAGCAGGTCACACTCAGCGATGTGAATAGTGTAATGCATGACTGAGACAGTAAGCCAGAGCCATTCATTCCGCCCAACCGTTCCCTTCTAGGTATTTGATGAAAGGGAGTGAAATCCCCCATCCACACAAAGACCTGTGCAGGAAGGTGCACAGCAGCTTTCTTCACAATAGCTAAAACCTGGAAACAACCCAATTGCCCATGGGATGGGAAATGGGTAGGCAAATTGTTGGTGACGCAGTATGACAGACTACCACTTAGTATTAATAACAAAAAACCAACTGCTTATTCTTGCAAAACTGTGCACAACTCTTAGAAGTATTGAAGTAAAAGTCAGACCCTAAATGTTACACAGATGGGTTCATTTACATTTAGGACAATCTAGGAAAGGGAAGAGTTAGGGATAGAAAATGTCGCCCACCATCAGGACCTGGGCATGGAGGAGTGGGTCTGGGAGAACTGGGCTGGCTCCTTGATCGTGCTGGTTATGCAACTCGTTCGTCTGTCAGAACTTGCCAGACTCTGCACTTGGACAGTCCGAATTTAACCGAGTGTCATGGTGCATGACTATAATTCCAGCCCTGGGGAAGTCAGAGTTCAAGTCTAGCTTGGGCTACAAAGCAAAACCGACTAAATGAAGCTTGGGGGCTGGAGAGACTGCTCACCGGTTAAGAGCACTTGCTGCTCCTGCAGAGGGCCCCTGCCCGATTCCCAGCACCCACATGATGGCTCACAACTGCAATTCCAGTTCTAGGGGCTCTGACACTTCACAGCCCTGGTTTTAACAGCAGTGTCCACGGGGGTGTGGCTGCAGGGCTGGGGCTGCGGCTTCGTGGAGAGCCCACTCAGGATGGCACCTAGGTACCACACTTAGAGCAGGGCATGCACAGAGTACGCAGTACATGGATTAGAGGGGGTAAGTCCTATGACTACCCTTACAGGCGACATCCCCTAGGGCAACGTGTGGCCGTGCCCGGGCCAGTGGGGACACAGAAGTGGGGACACTTGTGCCAGGCTGTGGCCAAGGAGTGAGATTCTGCTTGCCTGAGAAGTGTGTGTCTTGGACTCTCTCCTTGGAGCTGTTCTTGTGTATTCCCACTCTGCACGCCGGCCCCATTATCCTAGATTTTATTTTCCCTTTCAGTTCAGTTTATAGTGATCTCCATAAAAGCGTCTAATTACCTAGGTCTTTATTACTTTACTGCCTCCAATGTGTGGCTTTCCACATAAAAAAGGCCTTAGCTTGTTTTATCGTCAAAACAGAATTCCTTACTCCCGCTGTTTGTGGCTGCCAGGAGGGTGTCCCACAGCTTTCAAAGGCCCCGAGTGACCATCGCAGTTTGACTGGTGACGGCATTACTGAGGGGTTGACGTGTAAATTGTCCATCGTTCATCAGTACTTGTAAAAATATAAACTTACGGTAGAGATTCATCTAAACACAGAGTGGAGAGGGTGGCGTGATGCATTTAATGTTACCAGCAGCTCAGCGGTCAGCAACATGTCTGCGGCTCCTGCTTTCTGCACCCGCCCTCACAGTCTCTGACAAGGAAGGCTTTTTAAAAGATATCACTACTACATGACTCTGAGACAAAATCAGCCTCCATTATCCTCTAACACCTCACTGTGTTCAGCTTTCCCACAGGTGTCCCCCAAAACGTCGTTTTACATTTGGCTTGGCTAAGTCAGAATGTAAATAAGGCCCATGTACCACATTTAGCTGATGTGCTTCTAGGATTTGGGGGCAGGGGGTTGGTTTGGTTTTGTGTTTTGCTTTTTTTCTTTAATTCTCAAACTGTCTCCTCTCTGTTTTCAGTAGTGTGTGTGCTAAAAAAACAAACAAACAAACTGTGGTACTTGTCCAGCTTCTGCGTTCCTGAGTTCTAGGATTGGCCAGTTGTTATCCCACAATGTTATGTAATATGGCTCCTACATTTCCTACACGCTTGCAGTTAAAATTGAGACACTTGGTTTGATATTCTTTCTGGCAGGGATACTTTATAGCTAGTACTATTATATGCTGTCAAGAACGTATATGTGAGATAGTCCCATTTTTGGTGATAATATTGGTTAATGGGTTTCCTGTCCATGACAGAGGTCTTTTATAAAACATTTTTCCTGGGTTTGTAGCTGTTGAGTCAGCCCAGCTCTGAAGGACAGCAGTGTTTCTTGGGACTCCACTTCCCCAGGATTGGCTGTCTTAGTTAGTAAGCAATCTTGCCTGACGGTGAGTTGGCTTTTGTGTGGGTTCTAGAAGCCGATTGCCTGTCAGTGTGGTCGTCCCAGGACATGGAATGATTGGTACACCAGGAGTACATCAGGAACAAAATCCTTTTCAGAGCAAGATTTTAAAGAATTGGTTAAATTCGTATTCTTATAACTTGATCCTACCTCACTGGGTTCTTGAGTCTGTGTGTGCTTAGAAAACTGTTCTTGGTGTTAATTGAAATGATTAAAAAACAAGCACTTCAAATCTTCATAATAAGTTCTGGTGTTTAATACATAAAATTACGCATAGTTTCACATCAGAAAGATACAGATCTGACTGCAGTCTCAAAGTGTGGCCTGCTTGGTGACATCCTGGCACGTCTATAACAGACCAGACCACAGTGGCTCAACTGTGACAGGAAGCTTGATTTTCTGTTTCAGAAAATCATGAGCTGGTAGGTGGTTTGGAGAGGACGGCTTGTCCCCCCAGGTTCATGCAGGGACTCAACCTCCCATCTGGCTATCCAGCCTCGGGTGTTACCCTCTCCGACCATGTTGGAACTGGCTCATCATCACAGCACATTCCAGCGTAGAAAAGAAAAGAACAAAAGCAGTCTGCTTCTCTGAACAGGGAGGACCTGCCACTCTGTGCAGCCCATTAGACGGAACCTAGTCACATGGCCCACATCCAGCTGTTGTTATGTTAGAAATAGAGTCTCTAGGGGCAGCCACTGCCCCTGCATTTCAAACAGGTCCAGTCATGGAAGGGGAGAAGAAACGGAAGGCTGTTAAAGGGTAATGGGGACTTTATACTGAGCTGTTAGTCATTGGCTTCCTTGTTTGTAAGCTGAGGTGCTCTGTTCTTGTGGCTGTTGGAATTAAATCCATGATGAGTTAGTGGAGGCTTAGCTGAGCTCCCTCCTTGCTTCATCTGTAAGTAAGCAGCTTTGTTTATGGAGTCAGGGAAGAAGCGGTGTGGTCTCATCTTGCAGAAGACTTCGGATTCCTGGTAGATGTGGATAGGAGTCATTTGAGTCGTGTGCCTAAGCATGCATTTACCTACCCTCTCTCACCGTCTGTAACAGGGGGCTTGAGTCGTAGGGATCATACAAGGATTGAAAGTAAGGAAGAGTATGAGGTGCAAGTGCCTGCCATGTAGAAGATGTGTGATAATAAAAGCAGCTGATTGCTAAGTAGTCAGCACTTTTTTTGGTACACATTAATGAGAAGAAAGATCATTATGTGAACTTGGCAGCAGAGGGCTGCCGTGCCCTTTAAACTGGCCATGTGCATTCGTCAGTGTGTGTGTGTGTGTAGTTTGAATACTTGGAGCGTAAGCCTACACAGTCCTTTCTCTGAGAAGGGCCAGCAATATGTCTCAGTGGGCAAAGGCATTTAGCCTGATGACCTGAGTTTAGTCCCTGGGACCCACCTGGTAGGAGTACAGAAAAACTCTTAATAGTTGATCTCTGACCTCCACACACACATACTATAGAATGTATACATTCACACACATACACACCACAAACTTGCTTTTTAAATTTTGAATGAAGAATATAATAGTGTCTGAGAAATGCTAGCATCATAGATGCTCAGAGGAAATACAGGCTCCTGTCCCTTTTCCTGCCGTAGCTCGTGGATCAGAATTTCTATCCTCATTTATAAGAACTACCAAGGGTCTTTGTCATGTCAAAGCAGTTCCAAATATTTGATGAATTTGAGCATTTTTATAATACAAATACAAATTCAAATACTATACTATAATTTGACTTTAAAAATTGGGTTAAATTCTTTGCTTGTGAGATTTCCATTCCCCAAAGTATTGATAAAATAGTGTACGGAAAGTTACTTTTCAGCAGACTTACTAGATTGCATTAGGAAGAGTATAACTCACTTCATCCAGTTTCAGACGTGCTAGATTAGAACTCTGTTTTTTGTTTGTTTGTTTGTTTTTTAATGGACTCGGAGCTGAGATAACTCCACCCCTAAGTGTTACAACTTAAAACATCATAAATGTTTGCTCTGAATCTCTTTCAGTTACTACGGAACCAGAGATTTCCAGCCTCCTACCATCATGCAGTGGAGACTGTGGTTAACATGCTGATGCCACACATTACACAGAAGTTTCGAGACAACCCGGAGGCATCTAAGAATGCGAATCACAGCCTAGCTGTGTTCATCAAGGTGGGGCCTCCAGGGGAAGGGCACCAAGGTGGGATCTCCAGGGGGAAGGGCACCACTGTGGTATGCTTTCTGAGTAGCTACCCACAGGAGTGGTAACAGAAGCGCTCTGACAAGTAGAGGGTGTGTGTTTACATCAAAGCATAAACTTAGGAACAGTGAGTGCTGACCAGAACCCAGCGTTCTACAAACCGTGGATCTCAGCTGATGGCTCTTGGCTTGTGTCGTCCACAGAGATGCTTCACCTTCATGGACAGGGGCTTCGTCTTCAAGCAGATCAACAACTACATCAGCTGCTTTGCTCCTGGAGACCCCAAGGTAGCGTAGCCCTTGGGCACTGTTCCTTGAGTCTGGATGGCCCGTTCACATCTGGGAACCCACCTGTTCCTCTCAGTTCTCGTCAGAATTTTCTTTTGTTCCTCTAGAGGCACACTTCGTTCCCCCTTGGATATACTGGCACTTACTTGTGTGCATAAATGTGAGGTGTTGGGGATCAAGTAGCCCTGAACAAGAAGTAGGCACTCCTGATGCCGTTTGTTCTTCAGCACTGAGAATGGCTTAACCAGATCATTTACCAAGACCAAAGAAGTAACCACGTAGCCTTTCTGGCAGAATTATCTTTATTACCTTCCAGCTTACTGACTTTTTAAAATTGTATTGAATCTGTGTAATTGTAAGCTACTTGAAATCCTTTGTAGACACGAAGAGCATAAATAATAAATGCCTTAAAATCTGCTGAAGGCATCATTTAATGAAGTGTGTTCCTGGTTTTCACACAAATCCTGCAGCCATCCTAACATCTATAAAGAAACAATCAATCAGTCCCCATGGGCCAAGGAGCTAGCACTAAACGCTTACGTACTTTGCTTCTGATACGTTTATTAGCATCGTATATACAGCATCCAGCGAGGTTCTCATGTCTAAGCATTTCTTCCTGCAGACTCTTTTTGAGTACAAGTTTGAGTTTCTCCGTGTGGTGTGCAACCATGAACACTTTATTCCTTTGAACTTGCCGATGCCGTTTGGAAAGGGCAGGATTCAGAGATACCAAGGTAATCTGTCCCTACATGGTTCATTTTCTCACGAAGAGAATGATATCATTTGTAAAAAGAAAAGTATCAATTCAAATGTTATCCCATAATTTGATTTTATTCATGGATGAGTGTTTTGGGGTGTGTGTGTGTGTGTGTGTGTGTGTATGTATGTGAAGTTTCTATTTCCACAGTCATTGATAAAATCTTACATAGAAACCGGCTTTTCAGCAAACAGAGAGACAACCATACAGATAAGGGCAGATCTGAAGCTTTTCCGGGTTTATCAGACATAGACATCAAGACTTGGTTTTCATTTTAAATTCTTTTTCTTAACAGAAATCTGTCTTATTTACTGCATTTGTTCTTGTTTTGCTCTCCCCTCCTGTAAATTAGCTTTTCTCTCACCAACTGTGGAGTCAAATGACACTCCTGTAGGTAGGTGTGGGGCAGAGGCTTGTCCTTGCATTTTCCTCCAGTTTTAAAAAGAAAGGAATGCAAGTGATCGCTCAACTGCTTCATATGCTGTTCATTGAGACGTCCCTGCACATCTGATCAGGTTTCCAGTTTCTGATGAATGGTGTATCTATTTCCCATGGAGCTAAGACATTGCTGTCACACCCCAGACGTTCTCTGCTCCTTGAGTGTGTCTAGATTCTCTGGCATGCTGTCTTAAGATGAAGCCCTGCTTCACCCCCAAATCACACCTCACCACTCTCACAGCCCTTGTCCCTGGAGGCATCAGGAGCGTAGCACACGTGGCTTTTTCATGAGCTTTCTATGTTTGCATGCTGGGTCCCCATGACTGAGTTCTGTGCGTCCACTGTTGTCAAGCACTGGACTCTAAGGCAGGCTTAGTGAGACCTAAGTCATTTTCTTCCCTAAGAGATTTAGGGGAGCCCCAGCCTTAGAGTGGAGTCTGCAGAAACTATTCAGTAAGCAGCCTCACATGATCATTCTGGAGGAACAGCTCCTTCCTTGCTGCTGATGTGCTCAGTAGGGACTTCTGCCAGTGTGTTGGGGACTTCAAGGGAACTATCAGAAAGGCTTTGGAAGTCAGAGGAGGGTCTGTAGGGCCTTGTTGGACGGTGGTGTCAGTGTGCTGACCCAGTCCTCCTCTGTGCTTCCTGCTGCTTGGGGGCGTGTGTAAGCGCTATTATTGCCCCCTTTCCTCAGGCTTCATGTCTGTCCCCCCCCCCTTTCCAGATGAGCTCTCAGCCTTACCATGCTGCTTACCGATGAGTTACTGGATTGGTTGGCTACATTGTGTTTTCCAGTTTTAGTTTAAGAGGGACACTTTAGAAAAGACTGCAGAAATAGTGTCTTTGTTTAATGAAAGCTGAATAAATAAGTTATGTGCTGCTGTATCATTTAAAATACATTGATTTTATTGGGGCTGTAACAGGCATTGATAGTCAGGGAAAGGATAGCTGAACTCAGGAAGTAAATGACATTTGAATAAATTATATGTATTAATTCTTTAGTGATATGGTTTTATTAAAAAATCAATCTGTAGTTAATACAATAGCTTCATTTTAAAAAAATTTGTCATTAATGTATTTTTTATATGATCGCTGTTATAAATTCTAAAAATTGGTGGTAGATTCAGTTCCACACTCAAAATCCAGGGCAGCTGTTTGTATTTCAGTTTGGTTTTCCTAATAGAATCTGAAGTGTCAAGAGTAAGGCACCTTGCAGAGTCACCCGTTTTCCCATTGAGGCAGAGTCCCGTCACCCGTGGCCACACAGCGGTGGCCGAGTGGAGACAGATGACATGCCTCCTTGGCTCAGACGACACTGGACCCTCCTGAACCTAAGTACTGTCTGCCTCTTCTTTTCAGATCTCCAGCTTGACTACTCCTTAACGGATGAGTTCTGCAGGAACCACTTCTTGGTGGGATTGTTGCTAAGAGAGGTGGGCACTGCCCTCCAGGAGTTCCGGGAGGTCCGCGTCATTGCCATCAGCATGCTGAAGAACCTGCTGATAAAGCATTCTTTCGATGACAGATACTCTTCGAGGGTGAGTGGCTCCCAGCGGAGGGAAGTATGCGTTGAGAAATGTCCTCCATTTTCAGTGGTGTAAGGGAAATCACTAATTAGATAAATGTCCGAGCAAAAGCAACAGCCGGTGTAACTGAGTCTGCCGTCCGTTGCTCAGACCCAGGGAAAACACTCACCATGTCTATCTTTTTTCAGAGCCATCAGGCAAGGATAGCCACTCTCTACCTGCCTCTGTTTGGTCTGCTTATTGAAAACGTCCAGCGGATCAACGTGAGGGACGTGTCGCCCTTCCCTGTGAACCCAGGCAGTGTACGTAAGCAGAGCTGGTGACTGCACCTCTCCATGTCCTTGGGGCTGCTATAAGAGGGTGCTGCAGACTCCATGACTCAGAACATGGAGTTCTGTTCCCTCCCATGGAGAGTACAAAGTCGAGGAGGCTGCGGGGAGGGGTGGTCCCTCGCTTCTCTTAACTTACATCCTATCTGTATGTGAAAAGATACCATTTTCAAGTAAGACAATACTGATGCTCCAGATGGACATGAATTTCAGGGGACACTACTCAACCCACTACACTCTCTCTCCTTATTCTGCTAACATACTGCATACTACCCATGGGAAATTACATTTCTTCTTTAAAATTTTAAGATGTATTTGTTTTTATCTTATATGTGTGTGTTGCCCACATGTATGTGTGCAATGTACATGCAGTGCCTGTGGGAGCCCAGATAGGGCATCAGCTCCCCTGGAACTGGAGTTAGAGACACTTGTGAGCTGTCAGGTGGGTGCTGGGAACCCAACCTGGGTCCTCTAGAAGAGCGGCCAGTGAGCTCAATCCCTGAGGCATCGATCCCGTCTTGGGAAATTGCATTTCTGACTAAGATGGAATCAATCAATAAACCTTCAGCCCTGGCTCTATTAATAGCCTAATTCCACCTGCTCAACAAAATGGGCATGGTGGCACATGCCTGCTCTCCCAGCACTCAGGAGGTAACAGGAGGATTGCAAGTTCAAGGCTAGCCTGGGCTACATGTCTCAAAACAAGGGACAGGGATCAAGGAACAAAAATTGGCATAGCGCTAACCTTTGTCCCTTACTACTCACGGAGGCCTTGGTTCTGACTGCACCCCATGCCCATCCTGGGAAAGCCCCCTCTTTGAGCTCCTGTTTCTCTTCATTAGACTGTAAGTCAGTGATGTCAGGAAGAAGAACATGGACCTGCAGGCAAAACAGTCATACACATAAAATAAATAAAGATTCTTGGAATCATCCTAGAATTCAACATTTTTAAAGCATGAACATCCAATTCCCTGCTACAACTCAATTGCAAAAGGCTTTTTCCTTATTAACTTATAATGAAAAGCAAGTGCTTGCTCTGTGTGTGTGTGTGTGTGTGTGTGTGTGTGTGTGTGTGTGTGTGTGGTATGTGCACGTGTAGAGGGCAGAGGTCATCATCTTCCTCAGTCACTCTCCACATTATTGGGGAAAACAACAGGGCTTCTCACTGAACCTGCTGCTCACTGACTAATAGACTGGATACCTGGAGAGCTCTGGAGATCTGCTCCCCGCCCCCAATGCTGGCTGCAGCCACACACCACCACACCCAGCTCTTATGTGGTTGCTAGGGATCTGAACTCAGGTCTTTGTGTTTGATTGTGAAGCACTTTACCCAAAGCCATCTACTCAGCCCATTTTTAATTCTTAAAATTTATCAGATTTTTGTATAATACATTTCTATATCAAATTTTCATAAACCAAAATGTATTCTTTCTTCTCCAAGCCCTTTTCCTGGCCTCAGTGTTTCTCTCTATCTGCTAATGATTTTACAGACATCACTGAAACTTTTGCCCTTATATTGACCATTCTTGACTCCACTGTTAATCCAGCCACTTTGTGGCACACACTTGGGGAATTTCCTGGTTGGTTGGTTGATATGTGTTTGTTTTTATGTGTATGGGTGTTTTGCCTTGATCTGTGTGCAGTGCCCATGGAAGCCAGAAGAAGGTGTTGGATCCTCTGGAACTAGAGTTACCGGTGATTGTGTGCCACCATGTGGGTGCTGGGAATCAAACCAGGTCCTTAGGAAAACAGCCAGTGCTCTTAACCCCTGGGCCACCTCTCTAATCCCCACCCTGTTCTATTGTTTACACTATACACCCTTAAATAATGTTATTCTAAGAGGATCCAGGTTGGTAGCATTCACTTTTCTGTTTCAGATGGTGTAAACTTTATCCTCCCCGGCCTCACTTACTGATCTGACATTATTCTGGATCACTGTCCACATGTGTATCCTCTGACTCCATGTGCCTCTCTGAGCGGAGTAATTCAGGACAGCACGTGACCTCCCTGTCCTGTTCTAATCTGGGGGGAAACGAACAGGTCTTGCTTTGGGTTTCACCAAAGTAAAATCCACCTTCTTGGTATATTTAAAATTAGTACGGTTTCTCTCCTGATAGAGAGTTCCCACCTGAGCATCCAGAGACCGTAGCTCATGCCTCTGACTTGCAAGGACAGGAGAAAAGGCTTCAGTAAGTTTTGGGAGGCAGGAAGTGGGAGTATGACCAGGGCAAGATGGTAGAGCTGTGTGGGCCGGAGAAGAGATGGATGGAACTGGAATCAGGCTTGCTCTGCCTCCTCACCTTGGTATCCCTGGCCTCCTCTGTGCTCTCCTCTGGCTCCTCTACCACCTCCTCTCTTGTGTGCCCTGTGTATCTGCCTACCCACTAGAGATGCTGAACATGTCCAGATGTTGTGCGTCTTGCCTTCACGCTTGAAGATCAGTCTGTGAAGCTTGTTCAGCCATCTCATAGTTTCTTCTCTTCCCTTTGGCAGATTGTGAAGGACGAGCCCCTTGCCGCACCAGCCGGGAATCCACTCATGACGCCACAGAAGGGAAACACACTTGACCACAGCCTGCACAAAGACCTCTTGGGCGCCATCTCTGGCATTGGTAATGTTCCTTGCTCTTACCGGCCTTGTCCTGTGTTGCTCAAACTGCCTTTGCTCTCACACGTGTTAGTGGTGAGTTAAGACCTGGACGTTCTGCCTTGGACGTTCTCCCGGTTGTGGCGTTTCACCACGGAAGTCTCTCAGACACTAATCAGGGTTCTCGTGAATCCTAAACCGGGTCACACCGACACTCGCCGCTGGATTACCTTTTGTCCAGTGCTTCTCCAGCGGATTGGCTTTTAAATCTGAATTGGATTCTTTATGCTTTTAGAAGCAGACTGTCTGCAGGTTTGGGGGTGAGAGGAAGATTTACCTGTAATGCTGGTGAGCTAGATGAGTGTGACGGTCTTGTTCGTAATTCTGAAGGAGGCAGCAGTTTGTGGCTGGGATTTGATCCTAAAAATCGGTTTTCAGAAGTCTTCTGTTCTGTACCTTTTTGCCTCCTCCGTATGAAAAACAGCCCCATGGGAAGGAAAACAGATGGCCTAAATCAAGACTCAAGTAGAGAAGTCTGTCTGTGAGAAAACGCACCTATTTATAGTCTGACTAATTAAGCTGCAGCTTTATGAAGATAATGAGGATGCAAACGGTGGTGTACATATGCATGCACACACAGATAGAATCAAAGGATTTTAACAGGGGTTCACACTCCAGTTCTGCCTCTAATCCCCCTCTGCTAACCACACTTTGAATATGTTATGCCATCCATTAGTGCTACAAATTCACGGGACAGGAAGAAACATGCCTCTCATCCACTAAATCCACAGGACTACATCAGCCTCCTGAATCAGTGCTCTACCTTCTCTACTGTTAATACGTCATTTTACGGGGAAAACAATGTAGTGAGAGGAGACCATGACTGACATTGGACAGCCCATGCCAATGCTAGATCTGTGCTACACTACCAACCCCAGGCCTGAGCTCCTTTGTGTTTATGGATAACTTTCATGGTTATAGTCCCCCTTTCTATATATACATATACAGAGGAAGATTTTATGGATTAAAAGCTGATAGATAATAAATGCTGGAGCAGAGGGAGGCCCACGGTCAGTGTTCCACAGATGTTCACTGTTGCGGCAAATTTCTGGGCTCTGCCCTGCTCTGCACAGGCGCTAAGCCACTGCTGTGAGTAGGGAAGTGACCTTTAGAGGGTTTTACTGCAGTGTTTCCAGCACTAGCTTAGCTCCAACAGGTGTGGCTTTGCATCTTGGCTCCACTGCAACCTGGTTGCCCCTTCAGGGTGTTTTAACTACTGCAGCCTCTGTGTCCTTATAGCTCAGTGATCACTGTCAGGAATAAAGAGCTGCTGCAGTGTGGAGGGTGGTTGCCATGGAAAACGTGCTGTCGTCGTCGTCGTTACGGCTAGTTTAGTTGTGTTGTGGTATCCATGCTTTATGATGCACTCTCAGGGCCCAATAGAGGAGTCCAAGCCTACTGATGTGTTTGGAAGTCTTGATGCTCTGTGCTTTCTGGCTAGTACTTGATAGGACCACCAGGGAAACATGGCAGACTTCGTAGAAGTGATCAAGCCACAATGAGGGGATATTTGGCTCATCTGATTCTCTCTTATTCAGAATTCACAGTGTCCAGTTCACAATTCAGTATTAGGATTTGAGAGTCATTGGGAAGGTAGCGAGGAGGTACTGGGTATCCTTAGCATGACCCGAATGGCAATGGACCTGTACTGCTGTACTTACATGGTGTGGTTATGAAAGGGGCTTGTGACTGATCTGTCTCTTTTCATTCTTTATTGAACTTCCAGACCCAAATCCACCTTTTCAGAAGGTGACCACAGCAGCTTTCTCTGTACTTCCTCCCATCTAACAGCACTGATCCTTATTCTTTGTAGAAACATCTTCCGGGGAAGCCCCACCTGGGAACCAGGTTTGCTGCTAGGTTTGGGTTTTGTTCTGGATGCTATACAGCTGCTACTTATGAAGGAGCCTCCAGATGACTGCAGTCCTGGGGTTTATCCTTCTGTAAACTGTGAAGAAGTAACGTTACCAAGCATCCTGAGAACAAGTCCCTCAGATGTCTTCAGAGTATGGGAATCCTAGAACTGATTCCTGGATAAAAAGTCACTCTGAGCTTCCTCCCGCTTTCGAGGACAGCCCCTCTTAGATTCACATTTCCCTCCCACCTGCTCTGTACAAATGGAAGAGAGAAGAACCGAATTTTATTTTAGTCATATGTTGTTAAGGTTTTAAAACCCATTCCCTGTGGGCTGGAGAGATAGCTCAGTGGTGAGGAGCACTTGTTGCTCTTGCGGAGGACCTGGGTTCTGTTCCCAGTGCCCATGGCTGTCTGTAACTTCATTTCCAGAGAATCTAACGCCCTCTTCCGGCCTCTGTGTGCAGGTGCACATGAATGCAGCCAAAACAGCCATATGCATAAAATAAAAATAATCTTTGAAGTCATTCCCTATGCAAGTGACATCACTGTATTAATGTCTGAAATAAATGTACAGTAATAAAAATAGTTTTTAAAAAAATACTTGGATATGTAAAAAACTAAAGTGATTCCCTTGGTGAGGACACAAACACATACACCTGCATACATGCGCAAGCACACATGCATTGTGAGAACTAAATAAGCGTGCTCATTTTGAGTTACTACATTTGCATCTGTTTGCCTTAAATTAGACCTGCAATTGGAATCGGGTTTGAAAGTCTGAGAATGGTGGGTGTAGTGTCCATTTCTTGACCCCTTTCCCCTGAGCTCCGTGTCCTGCCTCCACTGTGAGCTATGATTGTTTGAAGAGAAGTATAATTACCATGTGGCCATGGCATGCATTTCCTTTCTCTCCCTATAGAAAAGGTGTTATAATTTCTTCATAAGGTTGTCACTCATTCCTGTGACCGTCTGCAGTGCTGGGTCATGCAGCCTTGCACGTACTTTACAGTAAATGCTAGGAAGGGAGAAGGGTTCACATGTGTGTTACACACCATCTTCAGTCACCAAGGTCAACTCCAGGTTGTCCGAGAGGTGATGGACTCAGGCCATTAGCAATGAAATTTAAAATTATGACAGCCAAGAGACTTAGAAAAACTGAGCGTGGCTTATTCATCTGCCCGTCCGTCC
>CABHPP010138556.1:34353-57120 GCA_902168425.1 Peromyscus attwateri | reverse complement strand
AGCTTTCTTGCTTTCTGTCTCTCCACACTCCCCCAGCATTCCTTTGCTCCCACTGTGCTCTGCCAAAGGCTGCCAGGCTTGTGGTTTCAGAATGCTTCTCACTGGAGAGTCTGAGTTTTCCACGGGAGAAGGAAACTTGCGGTCAGTGGGACTTGCACTGTCAACAGACGGCTTCGTCCGAAGGTCCCCTGCGTATGTCGGGGCAACTGCAGAGGCCACGGTAGAGACAGATGTGTTCACAGTGGGGGTGAAGGAGATGAGCTTCCCACTCTGCACCTGGGAGGACACAGGTTAGGGACACCGTCATCTGAGGGGACTGGCAGTGGGGGGCATAACACACCTGCGGCACAGCTTCCTGGCTCATCGTACTGGAAAATCAGCCTGCATGGTTACACACCCCGAATACATCACAAACAAGCCTTCTGGGGAAGCAGCTTGCCTCTGCTCTTAGAGCCTACCCAAACGGACTCATTCCAAGCAAATTATGAAAACGACAGAAGAAAAGCAAACTTGGGTGTGGTTCCTCCTTAGGGATGAGAAGGTGAAGTAGCCAGGTACAAGTCCACCTGTTGACCCTGTCCTATCACGAACCCAAAAGCAGTACTGTGCTGCTGTATTCAAAGAAACACACACACACACACACACACACACACACACACACACACACACACACCACACTCCTACACTGGAGTTAGATCTCACATACTCACCTGCTCCACCTCTCCAAGCGTGACCGGCTGAGTCTGATACCTCGCGTTCATCCTTCTCTGCCGCACGTCTATTCTGTTTCGGGTGGAAATGGCTTTGGAGACTGGCTGGGACAATTTGTTAAACAAGGCCAATTTCTCTGCTAAGCTCAGAGTGGAGGAATCAGGTTCACCTGGTTCGGCAGACTCTCTGCCCTCATTTGCCTGGTCCCTGGCTAAAGCCTTTTGGTGAGCAGACGCTTGTAACCTAGAGGGAAGGCAGGAAAAGTCAGTAATATAGAGAAAAACAAACGAAAGCCCACTACCAATTCACATGTTAACTGTCTGAAAGATGTCGCTTATTTAGTAAAGGGCTGAATTCCCTACATGGATTCGGGAGGGGGCAGGCGATGTTTAGTGGGTAAACAAAGCAGTGAGTGGCGGGGTCAGTTTGGGACACCCAGCACCAACAGTTCTAGGACAGGCAGACTTTTAGCTCTGAATCATTTCTATAAAGGAAATGAAGGAACCAATGTCAGCCTGGATCTAGCTTCCTACAGAGAAATCCCAGATGGTTCCGATCACAGGGACTCTGGTAAAGGCAGAAAATCGTCACCCAGGTCAAACATCCTCTATAAATGTTGCTCGGGAGGTGATATCTTCACTTTGAATAGTTAGGAACAATATGGTCTTCTGACAATGACATTCTGCAAAGCAGCTGTTTGTTTGTCAAACATGTGGCTTTTAAATATACTTCTGTCCCAGGTTTCTACCAATTTTCAGAAGTTACTTAAATGTAATTCTCAGTAACTTGAGAGGTGAAGAAAATTTCAGGTTATTAAACATCCCCCGATTCCTGACTGGGACTACAGAGGCAGAACAGTGGTGGGAGAGCTCCTGCTTAGCATGTGCAAAGCCCAGGGTTTGATGCTCAGCCCCACAAAATAATACCAACAAGAGTAATAACAATAGTTTCCACTGCTAGGGAGAGGAGGCTTCCAGCCCAGGAGGTCAACGAGATTCTCAAAAGGTCTCCAAGACTATATATTGCCTCTGTCCTGGGAATGCTGTTCTAATGAGAAGGATATTCAGCCTTCTTTATTAATCACTGGTCCCCAGGCAGTCACAGACCCGAGGTCAGTCTCTGTGTCCAGACACATCATGAGGACAGTGAGCGAGCAAGGCCACCTGAGGACTGGAGCCTTCCAGGGGTCGGAGAGAACAAACTGGGAGGGCCAAAATGTCTCTCTCAAGACAGCCCTGCTTCTGGATCAGGCAGTGTATTCTAGCTCGGTCCCTTCATGTCTCTGAGCCTTATGTTTAGCTCATCACAGTTAAGACAAAGGGGATATTTATATGGTTTAAGAACATAATTTTTTGACACATCACAGTTTAAAACTGAATCCTATTATATATCTACAACTGATCCTAAAATCTAATAGCACTGTTTCTCTTCTCTTCAAATTAGAAAACAGAAGTATTTGGTTTTAGTATGGGTTTATGTATACACATATTTAAAAATGACTAGATCTTACCAACATTTCAATAGTCACGTTAATGCTCCATTTTTAAATTAGTCTTTACCTGTTAGTATTTTAGAAGAAAAATAAATTTTTTTAATGTAAAAAAATGTGTAAGTGGGTTAGTGTGATCCTAGCACCCACACAGGAAACAGGCAGATGGACAACACGTTTCCCACACAGTCACAGAATTAATGGTACCTCGTGCTATGACAGGACAAAACATCAAACATTTCCGGGACACTCACTGCACTGACTTGTTTGTCAAACACATGAAAGGCATTCAAGGCTTCCAGATGCACCCGCTGCCCAGCACCTTGGCACTGGGTGCTACATGCAGCTGTGTGTGTCCGGTACCTGGCAGGCTGCACAGCGCTCCTAGCTACAGTGAGGCTAGGAAGTCTTGCCATGACAGGGTGGGTGCCCCCAGAACGCGAAGCAGGGATAGGTTCACTTTAAAAGCAATGGCCATAGGAGGAGCGTTCATGAGGAGAGAGAAGAAAAGAGGCATTAAGGAAGGCAGAGCAGTAAATCCAGAAATGCAAAAACCAAATATTTCACCGAAAATATTTGCTAAACACTGTGAGGGAAAAAACGAGTCACAAAGGAACTTGGGAAAGCAATACAGATGGAGGGAAGAGAGGCAGAGGCTGTCCAGAGTAAATGGGACAAGCAGAGGCGGAAGCTTGAGAAAGGGTCAACTCAGACAAACAGCCTCATTTTAAGAAGTCGTTTAAAAAGCTAGCGTCAACCATAGCCGGTCAGGAGATGCCGGCCACAGTTTAGAATGTTCTTCTCAGTGTAGCTTTTAGAAGCATCAGTGACCTCGTCAATCAATAAGCCCATCAAAGTAGACCTGTTGAGCCTTGCCAGTCAGTTACTTCCCCTCTTTACTGGTTTTGTTTCCATGGGTGTCTGTTACACAGAGTTTACCAGCCAATCCAAGAAATTACGTTTTCAACAAATGGATATGCGAGGAGTCTCGGAGAAGTACACAGATGTGCTTGTCTATAAACACATCAAGAAAGCGAGGACCCTAAGGCTGGGATGTAGCTCAGTGAAAGAGCACTTGTCCAGCATGCAGAGGGTGTGTGATCCCCCCCAGGATTGTTAAAATCGAACACTTGGAGAAGAAAGTGGAGGCTGGTCACCTCACAGCAGGTTCCAATAGCAAGCCTGCAGACAGAGGTTCTGTGAGAGGCCAATGCTCCACAGAAATGTTTTTTAAAACAAACAAACAGTCTCCGTTGACTGGAGCTGCTAACTTCGAATGAGCCAGTTAAGGCACACCTGAGCACACCTGAGCAGACTACCCAAACGCAGGCTTCCTGGAAAGTGTCCAACTGCCAATTAGTTTTTAGACACTTCGGTGATGGTTTCAAAACAAAGTAAATGCTTATCTCTTCGAGGTGTGCGCTAAAATGTTTAAGGACGGAACGTCTGGGGTGTGGCTGAAGACAATGCATGCGGAGGAAGACAGCCCAGGAGCTGGTAACCATGAAGCTGGGGTTCACTGGAGTCCACCTCCTTTCATGTTTTATAATTTTCATTGTGAAAGATAAAACATGAGGATAAAAGCACGTCAGAGGTAACCCTGGGACCTACGACAGCACCTCCATTACTGTTTAAACAGCAGAAAACAAAAACAAAAACAAGTATGAGACATGTGCCTCTCTACGGCTCCTAGCTAAACTGCCTGATTTTTGTAGAAAATTCTCGAATCTCCCTTTAAAAATGACAGCACAGGCCAGGCTAAGAACTCCCCCAGAGACGCACGTGGCTGCGATGACCACTTCCTCCGTGGTGATGGGCTGGGTGTGAGACCGGTCCTGCAGGCGACGCAGCCTTTGCTCCACGGCCGCGTTTCTCGAACGTCTCTTTGGGACGTTGTGTTCATCAAATGATTTCTCCATTTCCTGCAGTTAGAAAACATTGTAGAATTGAATTCAAAGAAAAACAGCTAGGGTAACAAAATGTCTGCCTGCTGCTCTTCCGAAGGATCCATAGGAGGAGACACCAGTGAGAGGCCCCTGCCATCAGAAGTGAAGACTTCAGGCTGGAGCAGCTGGGTGGTCAAAACCAGCCAAAGCAGATCCTGAAGCTTAGTTCTAGATGGTCTGCATTCAAGGCTTGGTCCCCAGCTTGGTACTGGTGGAACGTAAGAGGTGGGGCTGAGAGCAAGGTCATCAGCCCCCCAAAAGGATCCCAGAATCCTGTCTCTTCCACTCTTCTTCATCCCTGCCACCAGGTGGGGAGCAGCTTCCTCCACCATCTGCTCCTGTCAGGGAGTGCTACCTCATCACAGGCCCGAAGCAACAGGGCCAGCTGCTCACAGAGTAGAACCTCAGAAGTACTGTGCCTAGATAAACTTCTTTTTTTAGAAAATGTGATAGCCTCAGTTGTTCTGTCACAGTAAAGGGACACTGACTAACTCGGCACAGGAAGAGAAGAACAGGTGTGGTAGGTGAGGAGGACACCGAGGCTCCCAGAAGTGTGAGAAGTACCGGGCATCTTCCTCTCAGGGTTACGGTCTCTAAGCAAGCCATTTGGCACACCTTACCCTGAAAAGCAACCTCTTGGCAGAGACACTCAGCTTGGCCCGTTCATCTACCTTTTCTTCATCTGTAAAAAGCCATGAAAGAAAAACTGAACATCATTAGAAAGCATGGGCTTCCTCTCTGAACAGCTTTCAAGACTGACCCGGTCATCCCTTGGATCCAAGAGGAGGTGAACTGCCATCCCAGCTGGGAAGTCTCCCCTTGTGAGGAGCTCATGCTTCCTCAGCGCAATTCAAACCAAACTGCGGCCAGATGGTGATGTTTACTGTAGTAGTCTGGCTAAGGGGATTTAAGAAGGGACCTTAGGAATAGACTGCCTTGCTGAGGCATGGTGGCAGTCACCAGTAAAATCAACTTCTTTCGTCACAACGGCTGTTTCATATTGCTTACAGAACAAGCCTCTTCATTTCTATCAAAAGCAAAGGGAAGGCTTATCTGAAATTTCCAGCTAGGGTTCGTGGCAAGGCAATTTGGAAGAAAGCGAGAAAGTGACAGGCTCCAGGTTTCATCTCCCGCAAAGCCCCAAATCTTAGGTCTTCAATCTAATCTGGACAAGACGCAGAAGAATAAAAAGAAGAGATACTCGCCCTCAACCATTGGCATGTCTGAACCCGAAGGGTACCTAGGAAAGACAGGAACAGATAATGACGATGATTAGTGGTGGGCACACAAGCTACATATGAAACATGATGCAAGTGAACTATCTGGAAGACTTGGCTGGAGCTACAAAACAGTTGTGAGCAGACACTGTGGAGCGTGTACACACAACCGCAGCTTGGTGCACACCTTGTGGAGAAAAAGTAGTGCTGACAGGAAGTTATTACATGAGACTGAGGGCACATTTCTGGTGAACCTTATAATTTCTATACATTGGCATATGATGATGCCATACAAAATGTCAATATAAGAAGTAAGCTGTTTATAAGATGAATATAAAATTCCTAAGCCCTGTGGCAGATGCTCAATTCAGATGCCAGTTTAATGAAAGCACTAAAAATGAAAAGCACTAACTGAAGATATGTGTTTCTCCTCACCTGATCTGCAGGCAGTTTAAAACTGTAGAGTTATAGTAGTTAGAAAAAGCAACATTCTTCGGAAATATATTTCAGTAAATAAAATGAGTATCCTTACAGCTGAGCTGGAACAATCCTGGAGTCCTAGAATCCTATGCAAATAGCATCCGGCCCACCAGGGTAGTGAGAACCCCACGTTTGAGTTGCTAGAAGTATACACACACATGCCTACCTATCCGACTCCTTTCGCTCTGCTGAGGTTATAGGTTGAGTTCTAAATCGTTCAGAAGTTTTCCTACTTTCACCAGGAGAAAGATAGCGTCTTGGTTTCCGAGACCCTCTCTCCCGTTCCGTGGGCAAGCCAATTCCTTCAGCTGACCTCTCAACCCGGGATTGGCTTTTAGGACCACAGGGCATTGAGGGCAAAACAGAGAGGAGAGAGGGAGGGAGGAAGAGAGAGAGAGAGAGAGAGAGAGAGAGAGAGAGAGAGAGAGAGAGAGAGAGGAAAGGTTTATGCATCTCAGTATAAGACACAGCACTAGGTTCTACATGCTGCTACCATGCGTATCACATCTGCAGGTGGAACATTCCAGAGACCCACTCCTCCAGATCCCAATTAGTAGGCAGAAGCAGAATGGTAGTGTGTGAGCCATTTCCGGTACACTCTGCCCTGCACACGCTTGTGAGCTAAGCTAACAGGACACACCACAGGTGGAGATGTGAATCGTCTGCCAAGGACGTGCAAGTGACATATTGGAAGGATGTTGGGAACATCACCTACAGTTCAGGTTTCTTGTTGGCTCTGGCTGACTCCAGAAACATATTTCGGAGCTGGGCAACGGAGACTCTGGTGTCCAGCATGCTAGCTTCTGCACCAGACCCTTCAGCCCTGGAACTTGGCAGCTCCAGCTCCTGCTTTGGGGCTGCATCCTTGTGTCTGAGGGCCTGAAGCTGAGGGGGAACCGTGTAATCCGACAGGGACCGGGCCAAAACCTTGCGCTTCTTTGGAGAGGCCTCTTTTGTGTGACTGGTCAATGTGGCATCTTGGGACACGGGACCACTCTGCATATACAGAACCATTTCACTCCGGCCAATTCTCTGAGTGGGCTGGTGTTGAACTCGCCGCTCCCTCTCAGGTTCTACGGTGATGGAGCAAACCCTGGGCTCATCTAAATCTTCATGACCAGAGGGGTCTTCGTGGCCTCTCACAAGCCTGCCATCTTCAGAGGTCAAGAGGGATTTGGGGCTCCTCTCCAGAGGTTCAGGGGGAGGCACATCTTTTGCTTTTGATTCACAAATGTGGAGCTCTGGAGCGTCCCTCGACCCACCTTCTAGAATCTTCAGGGTGGTAGATTTTATGACATTTGGGGTGGCTGACCCCACCCAGCTGGATTCAGATGTGCTTTCTGGGGTGTCCACGGTCACCAGCTTGATGGCATGAACAGGGTCAGCTGGCAGGACACAGCTCCTGCTTGGCCGTAGTGAGCTCACTACCTTGCTGGTGACCCTATCAAAGGCGGAGCTTTCTGACTGGATGGACAGGAAATGCGCTGGTCCTGGTCTCCTCTGAGTTAAGGGCTCTGAGGTGAGTTCAGGGCTGCTTCGAGCACTCTCCTCTTTCACCAATTTTTCTCTAACTTTAACTCTTAAGAAAAAAACAGGATTTATGTTGCCATGTGTAGTCATCACTGAAGGGGAAGGAAGCATGCACAGACCATGGATGGCACTGGAGCCAATGCAGAGAGAACAATGTGTGAAAACACATTCGGGCATCGAACACGGACACCTAGTACTTGCCACTTAAATGGAGTGAAATCTCCAAATTTGCACTCATATTCTAGTGTGGCCCAGAAGTTTCATCCCCTGTTAAGCTGAGAGTCACATGCTGTCC
This sequence comes from Peromyscus attwateri, assembly GCA_902168425.1. Lineage (NCBI taxonomy): Eukaryota > Metazoa > Chordata > Mammalia > Rodentia > Cricetidae > Peromyscus > Peromyscus attwateri. The sequence goes on along the minus strand of CABHPP010138556.1, from coordinate 49,452 downwards.
TGAGGGAGAATGGGCTTATTCTAATGAAACCCCTGGCAGCCCCAGGAAGCTCCATTCATATACATCACTGTAAGCATTAGTGTGAAGGAGGCAATGTCTAGATCAGGACTCTGTGCAAGTCCAGACCCAGGTGTGGGCTGTGGGGAGGTGGCTGGCTGCTCCAAGGAAACACGCTCTTGGAGGAGACACAGCTACTTCACTGCCCTCTGGATATGTGGGCATTTGTGATTACTTAGGCTTTCTACTGAGCTCCATTGCTTGAGTTACCTCTTGAAGCACTGAGCACATACTCACAACCATACCATCACAGGAATGTTAGGAAGAAGGCATTTGTTAAGAGACTTGTGAGCCCTTATCTCCCTCCCACTGATGCTACACCCTAATTAAAATCCAACGTAAGGAGGGGTTGTTTTTGTTGTTTATGATTTTTAACTATTTGAGAGCAAAACTGGAAAAGAAGTCAAAAGCTGCGGACCGTTCTCATCTCTGCAGAAGCCCGCTATTCAAGAACCCTGGCTGGGGACCTTACCTGTCCATCCCATACCCCAGTGCTTTGCCTTTCAAGTGGAAACAGTGGGCTTGTGGGGAGGGTGCTGCCTGGCCTGTGTGAGGCCCTGTATTTGGTCCCCACCACAGGGAAAGAAAGGACTAGTGCCACGAGGTGAGGAAGTTTTGGGAGAGCTCATGCCTTCCTCCTCGGCCAAATGACACATCCAACAAGAGAAGCACCCCTTCTGTTACCTTTTGAAATGCCACTCGGCATAGTGCAAAAGGGAAAACCACTGACCAGGTCCAACTTTCAGAAAGTGCACACAGCTTTTTGGATAGGGGAAGAGATTTCTTGGGAAAAATGTAAAGCTTTCATTTCACTTAGGTGAGTGAGCAAAAGTGACTGTTTATAATAATCACATTATAGAATTGCCCCGTTTAGCCCCAGTTTGCCCTATCAAATTCATAAAAATAAGCTCTGCTTTATAATCAGGACATCATCGGTAGAATTCCCCGAGGAAACACGGAAGACACACATAAAGGTAGTTACTGTGAGTGTTTGGAAAAAGCACTCTGCGCGATGGCTTTTCCGAGACAGCAGCAGTGGAGGCCGCTGCTCAGAAGGCTGCAGCCCAGTCAAGCTCCCCTGTGGAATGTGTGCTCCTTATCCGAGGCCATCTCAAGAGAACAAAGTCATGGTCAGAAACTCAATACATGGGACCTTTGTCCGGCCAGTGACTTGCTCATTCTTAATTTCTCCGCCTCTCCCCTTCATGAAATGATTGGAGTGTTTGTCTGTTATAGGTCGCATGCCCTAAATTTAACTATTGAAAATTAGCTACTGGTTTAGAAACAAGGAAACCGGAGCTGGTGCAGAAAAGGGATGTGGGCAGGGTAGGAGGGCCCAGAGGAGGTATTCAATATTGCCCCCTGTTGGCCAGTTCTGTAGTGAGTTGGTGAGAAAGTGAGCAAGCAAGGAAGTGTGTTATGACAGAGACAAAGGGAAGCGAACCAGGAAGGAGAGGAAATGTCAATGTCGACAGGGCCATCTGGGAACAGATATGATTAGGAAGCAGCTTGTTTTTGAACACATGGTTTCAGAGCCCTGGCAAACAGGGAGAGGAGCGCGAGGGTTAGTTAAGTATGGCAGAGCAAGGAGAGGAGACAGGGTAGGAGGACATCCGCCATGCATCAGCCACACACTTCCAACCTGGGATGTACCTGGAAGGCCAGTTGATAAGTGAAGGTGTATCTCCTTCGGCATCTTTCTGCAGAAACCACTCATGAGTGGCCTTCCCTGTACTACCATGCACAAGAAACAAAACTTTAGGACATTGCTATAAAAATGCCAATGCCCATGCCCACATCATTTTACTATAAGCAAAACCCAAAGGTTGCTTTTAGTTAAGATGCTCAAGCTGGCTTTTGAAAAGACATAATGTACATGGTGCCTTTAGAGTTTACACTTACTTCTTGGAATATCTTGGTCATTTGGCTCACCACAAAACTCAAGAAGTGAAAATAAATAAATCTAAGGCCACTAGAGAAAATGGGTTTAGTCACTGACAGGAGTCTGTTAGAGTCATACTCGGTTCACACTTATGGGAAGTTGGAATTCAAATATAAGGCAACTCAACTTCCATAAATTTCATGGAGGCACACATGTAAACAGACAAATGAAAAAAGTGTCCATGCAAAAGGATACACACCAAACAAAGAGTGAATCTTTTGTCTGCTGTTACACGCTTCCCTTTATCCTTTTTTTTTTTTTTGTATCAGTTACAAATGTCAATTTGTTGTCAACAGGCAACAGGGTGAGAAAGGGCTTCATCCTAATCATGAAAAGGTCTTGCATCCTGTTAAGATAGCATCCAACTTACACACTTGTTTCTTAACACTCAGTCAGACACAATGCAAGGTGGAATGTATCAGAGTCATTAAGACCAAGCTGAGATACCTTTGGTAAATATTATAGGCGAGGAAAGCCTGTTAATGTAAAGTAGCTACAGGTTGAATTACCATGCCACAGAATGTATCTTCTTAGGATTTACAAAGAAAAAACAGAAAACCTCCCCTGAATTTGTGCAATAGCTGTGGATGAACTTGAATGGCTGTTACTCCTGCCTCAACCTCCCAGGTCCCAGGATTACAGGCATGAACCACCACTGTACAAACCGGCTCACGCCGTGCTGGGGATTGAACCTGGACTTTGTGCATACTAAGTAAGCACTCTACCAACTGAGCTACATTCTCCAGACTTAAAATTTATTGTGGCGGGGCTGGGGGTGATGGGGGGGGGAGTTGGGAGTGAGCCAAGTCCCTCTTGTGCAGAGGCCACCTCCATTGGGAGAGGGCTGTGGAGTCATTGGGGGCAGAACAAGGAAGCAGTAACTCTGGATCAATGGACTGGCCTTTGGATGTGATTGGCCAGTGGAGAATTGTATTCCCAGGTAGACAAACTTCCCGTGTGTAGTCAGCCAGAGCTACCCAGTGAAACACTGTTTCAAAAGTAAAAGAAAACAAACAAAAGCTGTGTGACAGCAAAGCCTCACACAGCTCTGATTATAGAAGGTGGCATTCTATGACATCATTCAGTTTAGCCAACTGATGACAGTCGTCTGTGTGGGAGATGGCTGCTTTGCACACAAGCATGGGTACAGCACTAGCCACAGTCCTAGGCACAACTGACATTGGAAATCTCACTTGCACACATTGACTGCTATACGTTACAGGCTGGCACTTTAGGAACTGTATTTTTATTTAATTCAATGGAACTGCCACTTGCCAGTAAGGACGGAAATTAAATGAAACCCCCAAAGGAACGAGTTAATCTCTATTAGCAGCCAAAGCTGGTGGGATGAGGTTGGACAGCAGATATCTGGTATAGTAGGGAAATGAACATAATTTCCCTCGTAACAGAATGGATCTGTGAGGAGCAGCAGAAGGCTCCTTTGTAGAGAATGGATCTGAGACCTGCTTCCTGGGCTCTGCCCTGATGTCCACAGGACACGGTAGAGAGATATGGCTGCAATCCCAGCACACCAGAGGCAAAGATGGGCAGGTATCTGCAAGTTCTCAAGGCCAGCCTGGTCTACATAGGGAATGCTACCCTGTCTCAGGGCGGGGGGGGGTGGTGATTTACTAGTCCCCAGGTACCCAAGGTGAGCCTTGTCTAGGTCATAACCCACCAAAGGTAACTCTTCTCAGGTCAAGTTTCAGCTCTGTTCTCCATGACCTCTCCACTGTCGGTTAGAGTCACCCAGGACACAATCTGGGAGACACAGTGCTGGAGAGGGACTGGGGTGCAGTAATGAAGAAGTAATGAACAAGGCTCTTCTGGGGAGTCAGCTCTGAGGACAGGGTGTCAAGTTGAATTTCACTCTCCTCCTTTTAGTTACATGACTCACATGGGGTGACGGATGATGCTCAGGCACACAACAGCTGGGGACCCCAGGTCGAGAGCTTCTGCATTTGCCCTCACAGAATAACAACTATGTGCTTCTGTCTGTCTGTCTGTCTGTCTGTCTCTTAATAAGGAAATAAGAGTTGCAAAAAGGATTAAACAAGAGCTTGGGGTTCAGGACTTTGGTGGGAGCAGGAGTTCATATTTTTTAAGGCTAAAAAATCCACAAGATCCTGTTTTCCAGGTAGCCTCCCTGGTGATGTGAGTAGCAGTCCAGTCGTCCTTGCTCCACATCTAGTATCCTCCTATGAGTGAGTACATACCATGTTTGTCTTTCTGAGTCGGGGTTACCTCACTCAGGATGATTTTTTTTCTAGATTCATCCATTTGCCTGCAAACCTCATGATGTCATTGTTTTTCTCTGCTGAGTAGTACTCCATTGTGTATATGTACCACATTTTATTTATCCATTCTTCGGTTGAAGGGCATCTAGGTTGTTTCCAGGTTCTGGCTATTACAAACAATGCTGATATGAACATAGCTGAGCAAGTGCTCTTGTGGTATGATTGAGCATTCCTTGGGTATATGCCCAAGAGTGGTATAGCTGGATCTTGGGGGAGATTGATTCCCCCAACTGGATCAGGCCCTCTGAATGGGTGAGACAGTTGATTGGCTTGATCTGTTTGGGTGGCATCCAGGCAGTGGGACCGGGTCCTGTGCTCATTGCATGAGTTGGCTGTTTGAAACCTGGGGCTTATGCAGGGTCACTTAGCTCGGCCTGGGAGGAGGGGACTGGCCCTGCCTGGACTGAGTCTACCAGGTTGATCTCATTCCTCGGGGGAGGCTTTGCCCTGGAGGAGGTGGGAATGGGGGGTGGGCTGGGGGGAAGGGGAGGGGGGCGGGAGGGGGAAGAACAAGGGAATCCGTGGCTGATATGTAGAACTGAATGGTACTGTAAAATAAAATAAAATAAAAAACAATCCACAGGATTAACCACCACACTGATAACACTATTGTTGGTTAAAAAGTACTGGTGCTTTTGTTTCCACACTTACTCTTCCGAATTCACAAGCCATGGCTCATCTTGGGAACAGCCTTCTTCACATGATGCAAACCTTGACGTTCCAAGGGTTTGGAAGCATCCAAAAAAGTGGGGCTGGGCCTGCCTTACAGTGCCCCAATTCCTCAGAGTGTATAGTCTTCATTTTCTTCACAAATAAAGTGTGCATCAATTCCCAAGCTCATGATAGGATGAGCTAAGGACCCTACAGCACCCATCCCTCTATCCAACATTTAATATAAAAACCTTCTTGATCATTTTATGGAATATTTAAAACTTCCAAAACAAGTATATATTGCCCCCAACTGTTATTTCACTAGTAATATTTCAGATTGTTCCCATACAAGGAAGAGACATCAAACAGGTGTTGTATGGAAATCTGAGATTAGTCTTCCTTTTCCTGCATGACCTATTTTTTATTTCTAAGTCAGCATCTGTTGGGGTTCTTTGTTCTACATACAAATCATATGAAGGGGGCCAGCTGGCTGGCAAGGCAGTTCAGTAGGTAAAGGCACTGGCCACCAAGCTTGATGACCCGAGTCTGACCACCAGGACCCACGTGGTGTAAGGAGAGGACTGACCCCTGCAAGTTGTCCTTTGACCTTCACAAGCACAACACATCACACCGGGAATGCACACATTCACATATATGCACACACAAAATAAACAAATGAAATAGGAACAGGATTTCCTTTGATATAAATAGCTAAACCAAGCACAGCACTTCTACTATGAAATGCAGACTTCCAGGCAAGACACCCTCTTTAAAATATGTGGGAGTGGGCCTCTCTGTTTCCCAGCATCAAGTACTTTAGTCCCAAGGCTGAACAAAGACTTTCAAAATACTTCCTGTGGACTTATGGAATCTAATTACCTTAGAGGCTAGTATCTAAGCACCTGAGTCTGCATGAGTTAAGTGCATGGTGACAGGCTTGGGGCTGAGAACATGTCAGCACCTAAAATGTTTGCCTCGGGGCATCACTGCCATGTAAGAGGGAGTGGGTGTTTACCACCGTGTCCCAGTGAAAGCATCGAAAGATGTTCCCAACACATACTCAAAATAAATACAAAAATATTTGTTCACATACATGTGTGTACATATATCTATGTGTCACACACAATTACTCCCCCAGAATAAGTTTGTTTGACTCCAGGTTCCCAGCCCATCTCAATTCACCCATAAAGCTGTTGCTTATTTGAATGGAAGAGGTTCTTTAGGAATCCACCCAGACCTTCAGGCTGACCCTTTAAGCCAGGTATTTAAGTAAACAGTGTTTTAACATGGACAGCAATTTCTTTTCAACTTAAATTTAGAAACAAACATGCATTCTCAACTGTCATCTGAGTTCTAGGATTTGTATTTGACTTCTTTCATGTTCCCACACAGGAGCTGTTCTTGTGTTTGGCTGGTCCTTTTGGCAAGGGCTTTCTCTCAGCTGTGGCTCTCCTTACTGGTACATATTTATATAGTGCTGCCTTACTGGTCCTTCAGTGTTTATCAAGTAGACTGTACCAGAAACAAAGACCTCTCTCCTATTACTATGACTCTTCCTGCCTTGGGATTCTAGGCATAAGCCACCAAAACCATCCCCCCAAAACTTAAGTCTTGGGCGTAACCAAAAAGGGAACAAAAAGATAAATTAAGTTGGGCCAGAAACACAGCAAGAGTCCTCTATGTAAATGTCCCCATGACACCTGCTCAGTTTGCTTGAAGGAGAGCTGAAGGCCCCAACAGAGGAGAGAGGGAAGACAGGAAGTGTGGAAGGCTTGGTCAGATATTGTAGAAATTACGAGGTATCTCTACAGTGAATGGAGACCCTCCAAGACCGCTGTGACAGCCAAGGCAGAACAAGTGCCCAGGGCTTACCTGGCTCGGGCCTCCAGGGGCACTGGCGGGTCACCCAGGAGGCTTGGGGAGGCTGGCTGCTGCAGTGGTGAGCTGGACATTTGCTTTGGGGACCTTGGCACTTCAGAGAACGAGGTGCCTCGCTCAGAAAAGAAGGCAGGGGAACCATCTTCTGCCACCGGGGGCTCTTGGACTCGCCGCTGGTTCTCCAAGTTGAGCAGCAGCTCCTTGTCAGACATGTTGCTCCCCAGGGGGGCACTGTCCTGGGACTCTACCAAGCTGGTCCTGGGCCCTGGCTCTGCCCTGGAGTGCAAGGAACTGGTATCCTTGCTCGGTTCTTCCTGCTTGTCACCTTTTCCTCGTCTGTCACCCACTTCTGGGTCCTTCCGAGACTTGGCATATCGAGACAAGTATTCGGAGTCAGCTTCCGGGTCCAGGGTCAGTCCGTACTTTTCTGCCAGCTGCCGCCTCCTCTCTGCTTTGTACCTTGCGATCCTTTCCGCTTTGGACTCCAGACTGTGGGTGTCCATGGAGCCCGAACTATGGATGCCTGAGGTTTCTGTGCAGTATTTAGATGGAGTTTGCTTTTCTAAGGAAGACCCAGAACTGTCTTCCTCTTCATTAGATCGCCCTACAAGAAGACCACAGGATAAAACATAGGAGACCGAGCCCAGACAGCTGTGTAACACTCAGAGCCCTCCACACTGCCTGACGCTCACAGACAGTCCAGCCTGAAGGCCCCATCTCATCTAGGCTGGCTGACGGAAGGAGCCTGGGGTCCCCCAGGAAAAGTGGGAAAGCAGAGAGCCACACTGCATCTGTCCCCCACACTCTCCAGCTGCCTCTGGCATCTCATTTATTACCCTTTATTTATTTTTATGTTTTGTTTTTGAGTTTAATATTTCCTATGGGGTCAAAGGGCAGGTTCAGATTCTCCTAGAAAAGACAGCAGACACCAGAACATTTGTTGATTTAACAAGAGATGGACTGTGGTTTCACAGTCATCAGAGTGGTATCTGTACTTACAGATGTGGTTTTTCCCAATTGCCCACACACATACACATCAAAACGTTGAATTATTTATGAGGGCATTTGAGACCTTTCAGTCACTTGCTAGGCTGTGAAATTAATTTCTACACCGCTCTAAGTAATACTGACTCATTCATCATTTGGAGATTTCTTTACCTGTTTTTTAAGTTCACTTGAATGAACATATGCCTATGTTTTCAAGTTTCCAATGACTTCTTTTGAATTATAATAAGATTAACCAGAATTTACTTTGGGGCTTGGTATGAAATGGAAAGAGGAATATGTCCTTTCCTCATCTCAATTCCTAACATCTTCATAAATAATTCTTTCTTAGTTGTGCATGCCGGTAACACCAGCAGATGGCTGAAGCAGGAGGAGAGTGTGTTCAAGCCAGTGTGGGCTACGTAACTTAGGTCTAAAAACAAACTTCATTAATTAATTAATTTCCTATGTTTGATGGTTAAATTAAATGTTACGTGGATGAAGACATTATGTACACAAGGATTTGTTTCTGGGTATTGATTCTGGGTATAGATTCTTGGCTTTTCACGTACTTCTCTATCAAAAGCCACCAATACTAGCAAACTGTGGCATTATGCTAGGAGATCAGGAGCCCCGCTCTGAAGAGGAAACTGGAAACAATGGCTAGGAAAAGCAGCACCTCAGAGCCTGAGCCTGGGACCTGGCTGAGAAGCTCAGCCCTGATTGTATTGTTCCATTTGAGGTCAGGTGGGGTAACCAATGTCCGTAACAGAGATGGGGCATGATCGAGGAAAAGCTAAGTCATGCTCAGCATGTTGAAAATCAATATGTAATGCATTTACACACACGAAAACAGACAGCCTTGTGGCATGTATCCTGAGAGTAGTGACTGCAGCCATCCAAGGCCCAACTTTGCTTTTTACTTTTCCTGCTCTAAGAAGCCATCCCCTCTGCTAGGCATCTGGATATTTAGTGTAACCTACGGTGCACATATCTGAAGCCTTCCTTTACAGACAGACATCTACCAATAGACTTTAACAGCCGATTCTGTGCTGAGCCGTGAGAGTATGGAGAAATGGACACCATGTGTGCCTCTGACGGATCACTGTCTAAAGGGGCCTGATAGCCAAAATATTTAAGAAACTCCATACACACACAGTGTACTGCTGTTGGCCGTGATGGTTAATGTGCATCGTCAACTTGACTAGATTTGGAGTCATTTTTCAGAGGCTTAACTAGGAAGGGAACATCTGCCCCGATGTGTGTGACATCAACCCACTGAATAAAAAGGTGAGAAAGAGGAAAGCCAGGGGAGCAGCAACAGCATCCATCCCCTGATTCCTGACTGTGGGTGTGTGTGACCAGCAGCTTCTTACTCTCCCTGCCATACCTTCCTTCCGTCATGATGGACTGTGTCCCCTCACACTGTGAGCCAAGACAAGCTTTTCCTTCCTGTAGCTGCTTTGGTTGGTGTTTTTATTCTGGTGTCAGGCATCTCATTCTCCAGCACCCCAGGATCAGGCAGGTGAGGTGTGACAGGACAAGCACCCTACCTAGCCTGGCCACGTACTCACCAGTGTGAGGGCTGGCAGGGTCTGTGGCGCGCATGTATCTGGGCGTATCTTCCTCCAGCAGTCTGTGAGTCACTAGCCCTGTGCAGCTCTGCAACAGGATGGGCTGGGGGTCATTCTCTATTCCCTCTAAGCGTCTCGCAATTCTTTCCTTTCTGCACAGCAGACCAAAGAAAACCACAATGAGAGTGGAAAAGGATACTATGAGACAAATCAAACACCGCTGTGGTAAATGTCTCTCCCCAACAGTGGCGTGACACAAACACATTACCTTTTCATCTCTAAAAAGTCTTTCCTCTTTGGTTCGAAGATTTTTCTTAATTCTGCAACTACAACAGAGCAGGGAAGAACAAAACCAATGCGGTGTTTAGTGGTTCTGGGTTTCTTTCATTCACTCCTGCAAACTATCTATTCTCAGCTCCCACACGACACTGCCAGCTTCCTGCTCCCTCAGAGTTTGTTTTTAGGTGGGAAGGGAGATACTAAACAAGTGAAACAAGTTAATGTGTGCACGCAGCACCCCACTTCCCCCCGCCCCCCACCCCACACCACACTTTGGGGTAACAAATCAACTCATACAGGATAAGATAGTCAGTCTTATTTCACTCAGAGTCACAGGGGGCTTAACCTACAAGGCCTCTTTAGTAAGGTTTTTTTTTTTTAATTGTTTTGCTTATCAGGAATCCTAGTATCTATTTTAAATTTGGTTATGTATACTCATGTATCTGAAGCTTTTATCTTGGAAGACATTTGCAAAGAATATGCCACGAGCTCCCAGAGGGTCATCTGCAAGCTCCTAGCATGCATACACAGCCACTCCTATGTCACCCTGTCATTTAACGTCTGTTAGTACATGGCTGTGTTTCCTTTAACCACAGTTGAAATCAGGTCTCAAGACTCTGCTCGAGCTTCACTGGAAGGAAGTGGTAACATTTGCTTCCATGGTATAATCTAGGAGGATAATGTGATTTTCCTGGCATCACTGGAGAACCAGGGAAAATGCTTTGGTGTGGTTGAAGGTTCTAGCAAGACACTGACTACAGGGCAGACCAAGAAGACAAGCAACTGCCTCTTTGGAGAGATGGCCAAAGTTGGCAGAGAATGGCTCTTAATCTGTCTCTACCTTCACTACGTCAATTCTTTTTTTTTTTTTTTTTCCCGAGACAGGGTTTCTCTGTGTAGCTTTGCGCCTTTCCTGGAGCTCACTTGGTAGCCCAGGCTGGCCTGGAACTCACAGAGATCCGCCTACCTCTGCCTCCCGAGTGCTGGGATTAAAGGCGTGCGCCACCAATGCCCGGCCTACTACATCAATTCTTAAGGGCACCTAAAGGCAAGGAGTTAGCAGAAAAAGAGGGAGGGGCCAAGGGACCACCAGGACAGAAGGAGGGGCTATCAGGACATGGGGAGGAGCTAGCAGGAAAGGAAAGAGAGACTGATAGTTGAGGGTCAACATTCTGAAAGGCTGACCCATAGGAGAAATTAAGGGGCAATTAAGACATGGCATCTAATTAATTAGTAACTATCATTGCTCTGCTAGGGATTGAACTCGGGGCTTCCTGCACACGAGTCAAATTTTCTGTCACTGAGCTAATATCCACTTCAGTTTCTGATGTTTCTTTTTGAGTGGCATTTTAACAACCTGCATATACATAAACAGGATTCCCACAATGGTCTTTGTACTCAGAGACTGAAGCTGGGTGTTTATTTCTAAGTGGCATCTGCCTTAAAACTTTTGCTGATGGGGATAGAGGTATGGCTCTGCAGTTAAGAGCACTGGATACGCTTGTAGAGGACCCAGGTTCTATTCCTAGCGCCCACATGGAGGCTCACAACCATCCATAACTCCAGTTCCTGGGGTTCTGATGCCTTTTTCTGACCTCTGCAGGCATGAGGCACACACATGGTGCATATACATATAAGCAGGAAAAAAAAAAAAAAAAACTAACCCCAATCCTAACCCTTTAAACTCAACAAATTTTATGTGATTTCAGACTTAGAAGCTCTCTAAGACACCCCTTGTGACACGCTAACATTTTACTAATTTTCTTCCTTTTTCCATTTCTATGGATACTTTCATTATACTCTCAAGCCACGTAAGAGCAAGCTGCAGTCTCTCTCTCTCTCTCTCTCTCTCTCTCTCTCTCTCTCTTTTGGTTTTTCGAGACAGGGTTTCTCTGTGTAGTTTTGGTGCCTGTCCTGGAGCTCGCTCTGCAGACCAGTCTGGCCTCGAACTCACAGAGATCCATCTGGCTCTGCTTCCCGAGCGCTGGGATTAAAGGCGTGCACCACTACCACCTGGCTGCAGTATATCTCTTTATCCTAAGATCCTTCAATGTAAATTCCCTAAAAACATGCAATAAAAATGTTTCCTAAAGTTAGAGTCAACATCCATAATTCAATTGACCGAATGTTGTGCCATAACTAAAACTCCTAAGTGGCACAGGTTCCATATACTAGTCAACATACAGCCCAGATATTAGCAACCATAAACAGTCTATTTTCCATAGAAGGAAAACATTCTTCTATTTGTTTTCAAATGCATAGATTTTGATTAAACTAAGTTATCCATTTTACAGCTACTGCCATGGGCTCTTTTGAGTAATTCTGAATGGTCCTTCTGCATCCACAAGTCTTTTGCCATTTCTGATAAGAGTTCATGGGTCAGTTTTCTATTAAGGCCTTTATGGGAACTGGAGAGCAGGTTCTCATACTCACACACCTATTTACCACACATTCTTTGTAAGAAGAACATTCCACCAGTATTCAGGATAATTTGGTCTGCCAAGGGCTTGTCTTATGAAATACAGTTAGTTCTTCACTTCTGAGAGACTGGGGATTTTGGTAAAGACAGCACTGAACTTAGTCTTCCAAACTCCAGTACAGCAGGCACTTGGATAGAAAAGTCAGTGGTAGTGCACCGCCAAGACCATGCTCCTCCCTGTCCCGGGACGGCCTGAGGGTGCAGGCCTGACTGGAGTGATCTGAACACTGGTTTGTCTTCCACAGGAGGGCTGCAGGCGCCAGGACAAAGGCAGGAAGTAACCACCACACTAGAGGCCTCATAGGGAAAATGATGGCTCCGGGGTGTGAGGTTTCTTTTGGGATAGTGAAGACACTCTAATATTGACTATGGTGATGGACATACAATTGTGAATGTGTCAGAGACTAATGAAGCACAGTCTTTACATGGATGAACTGAGTGGTGCAAGCATTATATTTTAATAATAATGTTAGATACAATGATGTATCTCTACTTCTTAATTCTAAAATGGAAAGTCTATTCAATACTACAATGTTTACATAGTCAAAGACTTATTTTATTTAAATATATTACATTTATTTATGTGTGTGCCTCTGTGTGTTTGTGTGTGTGTGTGTGTGTGTGTGTGTGTGTGTGTGTGTTTGTAGGTTCATATGTGCCATAGTTTCTGTATACGGGGTCAGAGGGAAGCTTTCAGGGGTGAGTTCTCTCCTTCTACCCTGTAGGTTCTGGGTCATCAGGTTTGGTGGCAGGGGCCAAAGCATCTCAATGGCCCTTTTGTAGTAAAGATTTTTATTCCCTTCATCAACAGCAATGTTGATGGTATGATGAGTCCAAGAGGGAAAAGAAACAACCATCTTAATGTTCCGTTTTACAGAAGCAGAAACCTTTCACTAAGTGAACAAAGTGTTGTCTACAAACTTAAAAACAAATATAAAATTCTCTGTCACTGAAAGAAATGGTGCTGGGATACAGCTAGTGCAGTGCTTGTCTGAGGGCCCGAATACAAGCCAGCCACAAACAAACAACACAAAGACAAAGCCCAGATTCGTAATTCTTCCTCTGTCAGCATTATACTGCTAAGAGCCGACCTGCCCAAATTCAAGGACATCAAAACTAAGGCATAAAGAAGCCTGGGGCCTGAGGTGAGATGGAGGTGGGCCTTGGGAACATTTTGAGATGTTGTAGAGTGTTGTGGGATACTTTGACCACACTGTGACACTCTGAGACTGTTGAATAAATAACAGTTAAATAAAGTTTACCTTGAATCAGGGGGCGGGAGCCAGTAACTAGCTGACCAGAATTAGCCATAGGGAAGCCATCAATTTGGATAGAGAAGACGCACTGGAAGGAATGACAGGGACTAGTGTTTGAGCTTTCTTTTGGTTCTGGGACAAGGGAAGAGAGGCATCTCTTGTGGTATCTCCAGTCAAAAAGCAAGGTCAGCTAGTTGCTACTCAACCTCTATGAGCTAGCAGGTTTTCACCCCAGCCTTTGACTCCTGAGTCTTATTGATAAATAGAATGATATAGACTTAATTTAAACCTACATATTGTGGCTGGGGCAGAGCCAGGGTGCAGAACCGGAAGCCTTGCCAGGCTGTGTCCTGAGTGGCTGGTGGGGCACTGACTGCAGGGCCATAGGGCTGTAGACAATAATTAACATGTCAGCAGATTTGTGTGCAGCCACTAAGCTGACATAAAAACAACAGGGCTAAAGCTTTGTGAGTTCAGAAACACGTTTTTTGCACACATGGTTCAACACTTCAGTTTGGAAAAATCGTACTCATTTTCATAATCAACTGTATGAATTTTGGAATAAAACTGGTCAGTAACCTATTTTTTTTCAATGTTGTTGTGATTGAAATTACAGTATGAGTTTTCAGGAACCAGCAGCTTTCCCTGTCTCCTGACTACACTGTTGCTCACTGAAGTAGTTATCCAGAGGAACTGGGGCAGAGAAGACAGAAGAGGGATGCTTCCACTGGTAGGGAATGACCTTTCCTTGCTATACAGAACTGTGCCTCATCAGGGAACGCTTGTCAGCTACAGTGAAACCAAACTGCTCTCTTTTACACTTAGGTTTGATCATAATCCTAGACTTGAACACAGCTTTGTCTCAGATGAAATTGGGTGCCTTTGTCCTTTATGAAGACTCCTACCAGCTTGGAGGAGTATTTCATCTCATGCTGGAGCGCACAGCCATCCAGGCACAAATCCTCTACAGCTCAGTCCTGCCATGAACACATCTAGCCTCCTGCCTTCCCGAACACTCAAGGAGAGTGTGAGCTCGGGCATGGGCCACTTCCTCCCTTGGAAGTGGTACTCTTGACAGCCAGCCCTGCTTTGCACACTGTCGGGCTCTCATTCTCAGCTGTGTTCTCCAAGGACAGGCACAGTCTCCAGCCTTTCGAGAGTCAGGCTCCACATCCACATAACTCTCAGTGTGCCATATTGATCATCTCTTGCTGTGCCCAACCGATAAATTAAATTTGATCATATGTATACACACACAGGAAAGAAAGTGGCACATTTCCCCCAGATGGATGTGGTGGTTGTACAGTTCTAGCCATTCTTCCTATGAAATCTCACCTGCATCCCTGTAACTCTCCATACTATTCCTTGGGCATGATACACAATAAAGCATGTATCTCTCCTGGTAGTTGTATAGATACTGAAAAACCGAAGCATGCTCTAAGTTCTGCTCGCAGGCTAAGCCCTGGAACTTTCTCAAGTGCCCATCCTCAGGAGACTTTGTCTGGGCATATCATCTATTTAGCTTCTTTGGATACATTCCAGATTGTCTGTGTGCCTTTGAAACTGGATTTGGTTTCTATTAAAAGAAAATGTCTTCTGATCTAATTTCTTTTAATTTTTTTTCCCTTTCAGAACAGAGAGAAAAAAAAAACCCCACAAAATCCTGTTCTTCCCTCAACCTGCTCTTTCTTTCCTTCTCTCT
>CABHPP010138556.1:0-26139 GCA_902168425.1 Peromyscus attwateri | reverse complement strand
GAGGGAGAGAGAGAGAGAGAGAGAGAGAGAGAGAGAGGAGATGCACACACAACCTACTGGGAATAGAGAGCGAAGGGAGAGAGGTTTTATCTTAAAGCAGACTTTCTGTAGAATGACGTAGTCAGGATGCTGGGCGGGCCAAGGTATTGCCGTTTATTGGCTGGGTCCCCAAGGGGTGGGTCTGAAAGCTAACACAGGGTCCTTCTGGTGCTTTCTCTAGGTGCTCAGTTACTTCTTGTTAGCTCAGGAAATGGTATATAAAGTTGTTAATAATAAAAAATTGAACAAACAGAAACAAACCATGGAGGAACAATAAGTACTGTGGATACAGTCCACCACGGGGGAAACTCCTGAATGTTCATCATCTGGGCAGGGGATGGGTGTCACACGAACTCTGCAGAGTGTGGGAAATGATGCTTGGGAACAAAGACAGAAGAAGAGGATTAGAAGAATTGCTAGAATTGTTGGCTTCGCCTCTTAGCCCAACACGAAGCAGATGTCATGGAAGAAAGAAAGAAAAAGTTCTTTATGAAACAGTGGGTATAGAATTGAATCTTCTCCTAAATGTTCTATCTGTAGGAAACCAAGTGAGATCAACGAAACCTATATTTCATGTCAATAGGAAGCCTCTATGAGGGACTGGAGGGGTGGTTCACTGGGCAAGGGTACTTGCTGTGATATGTGACAAAGGGCAGAGGTGTTAGCCCCCCAGGGACAGCACAGCTCACTGCTGTAGCTCAGACTCCAGGGGCCCTAGCAATACAAGAGACAGCTGTTCTTGCAGAGGTCCCTCTCATAAGGAGAAGATGGGAACAAGAGCAGCCAAGAGGGAGGACTACCAACTTCCTAACTGGTAAATGGCCACTCGGTTTCTAATGATGTGGAGACCTGCATCCTTTACGTCCTCACTTGCGTGCTTAGTGTTTGCAGGGACTGGACCCATCGTGTCTTCCCAAAGCCTGCCAGGGGGAGCCTGGGATGTCTCCACTGCCGACGAGAAAGCTGAGACGGATGATGTGGGGACATTTCCTGGGAAGATGTAAAGTCTATTCACCACAGATAGCGAGGGCACGGGCAGACCAAAGAGAGTTCCTCCAAGGCCACCTTGTGTATCAGTGTATAACTGGGCTCCTGCACAGGGCGCATAAGTGAGGAGTAAGTCACAAGACATGGGTGACGACGCCCAGGTAGCTGCAGTACCTGGAAGTTCCCTGGACAACTCATGGGGTATCTACCAAAGAATCTCCCACTCAACTGTGCATCTATCACGTAACCCAGAGAGGGGACTTGTGAGGGTCTACATAAGGGAGTTTTACAGGCATGGTCTCCTAAGAGTCTCCTGTGGGGGAATCATAGCTGCTCTGATTCAAGATGGCAGTGGTCATGTCCAACCCAGAGGAAATAACTGCAAAGCACACATTTTGTGTGTGTGTGTGTGTGTGTGTGTGTGTGTGTGTGTGTGTGTGTGTGTGCGTATGTGTCCACGGATGGGCTTCTTAGAAAATCTCCTTCCTCCTTTTTTACCTTCTTCAGTCCCTCCCACCCTGCCTTCCTCCCTCCCCTCTGAGACAGGCTCTCAAGTATCTCAGGCCAGCTTCAGACTCACTCTGTAACCTAAGGTTGAGCTTAAACTCCCAAGCCTTCCTTCTCCATCTCCAGAGTGCTGAGGTGACAGGCAGTCACCACACAAGTATTTCTAGTTTATGCAGTGCTGGGGGTTGAACCCAGGGCTTCATGCATGCTAGGTAAACATACTGCCAACTGAGATACATCCCCGGTCCTGTAAAATGTATTTCTAAAGGCAAAACCACATTCTCTGGCTAGCCTAAAAAAAGCAAGAGAGGGGACTGAATGACAGTGAGGTCAGAATTAGGTGAGAACGCATGTGGCCTCACTCTCAACTACAAGCGCATCACTGACCCCCACATGGTAACTATATATATTGTGGAGATTTGAGACACATTTGCTTCTGTGACAGCCTTGGGATGCCACCCTGTGCCTCCCAATGAAGACGAAAGCACTCCCAGCCTTCTTGGAAGACTGAGCTGGGTGGAAATGGCAGTGCTGAATGGCATGGATCAACTATCCAGACACACGCCACTGTGAGCTAGTGACAATTTCTAAAATCAAGATGTGCCACAGAAACTGTTTTACCAAAAGCTCACGTACACGTCTAAAGACGGTGGCCGGCCTGAAATTCCATGGCTGAAGATACAGTTATTGCCTCACAAAGGAGGCTGTTGTAGGCCAGAACAACCCTAAATGGTATTTCCGGGTCCTTGGTGGATTTTACTTATGTGCTTAATCTGAGGTAGAAAGGTCTGACTTGAGATAGTTCCACCCATTTCCGTTTAATCACACGAGAGGTCTTCACGAACCCACATTCTTTCCCCCACTGTGTGCTCCCAGAGTGCTCTGTGGGTTCTGCTTCATAGGCATATTTTGGACAAGTCTGCAAATAAAATTTTACCTTCCGTCATGACGTAAGGTAATTTAAAACAGGCTGTGTGTGCAGGGATGAAAGAGCAGAAAGACTTTCAACCAGAAGATATATTACAACTCACAGCTACCTCCTTATCAGATGTGTTGAAAGAAAACCATGCCTTTTTACATGGCAGAATTCCCTTTTCGAGGCAAAGGCTTACTGAAATCTTCTTAAAGAGTCATTAGTGTCTTTGAAATAAAACTTCAAGTGAAAAGTGTCAACAATTGTCATGAAAAAATGAACCATAAAGATTTCAACTTGAATTAGGGTCTCTTACTAATGATTCTTGGGAAGAAAAGCTCAGGTTCCCTCAGCAAGTGGGCAAGGGATTCCCAGAGTAACAACAGAGGACCAGAGGGAGGCTCAGGTTTAAAATGTGCCCCGGGGATGAGGGTGCAGCTCACCAATGCATGGACTTGCTCAGAATGCACAAGGCCCCAGATAGGCTTGACTGCCAGTATCACAGCATTTACAGACAGGTAAAGAAATAAAGTGAACACTGATATACGCAGGCAATGGAGTGCTAGCTAGCCTTCAAAAGCAGTGGTGTTCCGAGACATGCTCCATGAGGGAAACCCAAGGCTAGTACACTAACTGAGATGAACCAGACAAATACTGCATGGCTCCCTTTAGCTGAGGTCCCTACAATAGTCAAATACAGAGTCAGGGAGGGAAGAGTTCCAGGAAGAGCCAGGGGATGTCTCAGGCGTGTCCAGAGTGTCCAGGAGTGGCACTAAGAACACGTGTAGCCTGTGTGAAGCATTAACCCACGAAGGTTCTGAAACAGGACTTGGCCAACACAGTCCCAGCATTTACTGTGCACAATATGCAGCACCTCCTGAAACACTGTGGGGTGGCATGTGGCAGCTTGACCGAGAAAGTACTCTCATGCTGCAAGGGAGCTGACACTGTCTCAGTCACCAAGGGAGATGGAGGAAGGCTTCTCCCAACCCCACCCCTCAATACTCACAGCTTGATGGTTTGTGCATGAACAGATGCAAGGAAACATGATTTGCTAGGAGGGTTTTTATGAGTCTTCCAGTACATGACACCTGATGGCTCACATGTGTTCTAGAATTATAGGAGAATAACTGGAAGGAGGTTTGACTATACCCGGGACTCTTGAAGGGCATCTTAAGTACAGCAGTGGCAATGATCAGCATCCTGCCATCCAGAGGCTGCCAATGCTTTCCACTGGTGTCATTAATTGGTACCCAATATGCACTCTGGGCTCTCAGAGGAGGCTCCCAGGGCATTTGCTAACTAGTGGAAGAACACCACTGAGAGATGAATGCTCCTAATACCTTTGCTCAGGTGTCACTGAGTCCAGGTAGGCAGATAGGGTACCCAAAGGAAGATTGTATAGGAAAATGGAAGACACAGTTCTTGCTGGGTTGAAATGGTTAGACATGTTTATACAAACAAATATGTTCAATGCCTCATCCATAAGACAAATGATGTCAAGCTTGAGTGGCCCTCCAAGTCACATACTTGTTAAGCATAAAAGCCTCCCCAGCCTCATGGGATTATAGCAGGGTCTGAAGTTGAAATATCAGTGTAAAAGCCATGTGATGTCCAACTCAAAGACATGGGGTTAGATGGGGCGCACTCTTTTGAGAAAGTGCTGGTGTGTGAGCTTTTTCAGGAGGGAGGTAATAACTACAGGTGGACGGGGAAGAGGAGCTGAGTGTACCAGACACTCCGCCTGGGAGGAGAACCTGGGAGCAAAGGTGTAAATGCATCCTGTCGGATCACTGGGAAGTGAGAAGGGAGGCAATGGGCAGTCTCTGAAAACCCCAGAGCTATCTCTGAAGTTCAGCAGGAGAAAAAACAGCGAAGTGCAGATTCTCATCATATGTCGCCACTGAGCTAAAATCTATCATGCTGTATTTTCAGACAGGGGGGAAATACCTAGGAATGGAGATGTTGTAACCCAGCCCTTCTTCATATGTGGCTACAGACAGTGGGATGGGAAGGCATATCAAAAGATGTATTATCTATCTGCCTGTCCACCCATTTGTCTATCCATCATCTCTCCTCCCTCTCCTTTCATTTCTTCCTTCCCTCATCAATCACATGTTCGTATCCTCTGTCTCCCCGCCTGCCCTTCTCTCTACCCCACCCCCCCACTCTGTCTTTCTCATTGTAAACCTCCACAGATATTCACAACTTGGCCCATGGTCTTGGTTTCCATCACTACACATAACCCAATAGCCACCAATCACTGGCTGTTTGAGGCCTATGCAACCAAGGGTTGCCCGGGATATACAGAGGAATCAGTGTTGTTAGATTAAGGTGTGAACTGGAACTGGTCCCCCATTATCTATCTGCAGAACTCTTCCAGTTCAGTTAGCATCTTATCCCAGTTGGGACACAGCTCAGAGGAGGAGAGAATGCTTAGCATGTATGAGGTCTGGTTCCAATCCCCAATAGTACTTTATTCTTATACTCATTGCCCTGTCCTGACTTCTGCAGTGTGCACAGTCAGTTCTCCATGTTCTCGGACCAAAAATGTAGTTGAGTCTATGATAACATCTGTGCTGAATACCTACAGATGTTTTTGTCATTACTACTTGTGCTGGCTAGTCTTATGTCACCTTGACACAACCTCAATTGAGAAAATTTCTCCATAAGATCCAGCTGTAAGGCATTTTCTTAATTAGCAATTGATGGAGGAGGGCTGAGTGGGTGGTGCTGTCTCTGGGCTGGCGGTCCCAGGTTCTATAAGAAAGCAGACTGAGCAAGTCAGGGGAAGCAAGTCAGTAAGCAGCACCCCTCTGTGCTCTGCATCAATTCCTGACTCCAGAATCCAGCCCTATTTGAATTCCTATCCTTATTCAATGATAAGCATGCTGTGGAAGTGTAAGCCAAATAAATCCTTTCCTCCCCAACCTGCTTGTTGGTCATGGTGTTTCATCACAGCAATAGAAACCCTAACTAAGATACTATCTAAACAGCACAGTGTAACAGCTGGTTCTATCTAGAGATGGTTTAAAGGAGAGCGTGTTTAAACTGTATATGGATGCCATGGGATGCTGTACAGAGTACTTTAGCACTCTTGTACTTGAGTCTCCTTCGGGAGTCCTAGAAACCAAGGCCTGAAGTGACCTTGGGGCACTCAAGTGACCAAGTGAGTTCCTTCCTTTAGTGAGGTTCCAGACTACAAAAATGACATCACCTATCAAGCTAAAGACACATTTTTAAAGGAAGTACCCTCAACCCCCCGCTATCCACTGATTCTTTTGAAGTATCTCTCTTGCTTCCTGTGGGCCAACCATGTACATACGCCCATCCTATCCATGAGCAGTTCTCTCTAGGGAGAATGAGAGACAGGTCCCTGGAACCCTAGACCCAGCCAGAGCCATGTTCAAAGAAAAGCTGTCTTTGCTACAGGGTTGCTGTGAGGATCCAAATCCTGAAAGCTGGAGCAGTTGGAACAATGCATGTCAGAATCTGTAAGCTGTGCTGTTCTAGACACTTGCGTGTTTAATATTATGATTGTTGCTCCAGTATAGCTTGTCACTTCACAGTAGTTGAGATGGTTAAACACAACTAAATGAAGCATGATATTATTGTAATAATAATAATAATAATAATAATAATAATAATAATAATTTCTTCCCTTTGAAAAGGCAAAGCATGGGCTTGGGGGTGGAGCTCACTGGAGCCCTGAATTCCATCCCCAGCACCCCAAACAAAACCAAGACAAAGAAGCAAACATGTAAATATACCCAAAAGGGTGGTTACTCTTCAACATCAAACCTATTCTTTTAAAATGCATTTTAACTTCCCTCCCCCATTAAAAAGTTGATGTATTATTATTATTACGTGTGTGTGTGTGTGTGTGTGTGTGTGTGTGTGTGTGTGTGAGCTCGAGTGCGAAGACAAATTGTGCAGAGGTCAGAGGACAACTTTGTGGAGTCAGTTCTCTCCATCCACCTTTATGGGAGAGTCAGGGGTAGAACCCAGATCCCCAGGCTGCTCCTGAGAGTGACACCCGCTGAGCCACCTCCTTGCCCCATCAACATCTGTCTGTCATCATTACGACTATATGCATGGAGTGCTTGCCTAGCATGCTTGAGGTCCTAGGTTTTATAGCTACCCTACCCCCACCCCGGCCCCCAAAGGGAAACAAACATTTCTGATAAAAGTCTATACTTCATAGAGTGAATCAGTACATGCTACACGGTAGAAAGAGCCCCAGGAAAACAAGATAAACCACTTTATCCTATGAGAAGTCATCCCCTACTACAGACTTCTTATTTTCTAACCATATCCTAAAGCATGTCTGCCAAGGAGCTCACATATTCCTGTCATCGTAGAGCACTATAATTAACTGAGCGGTACTAGGCCATGCCTCCAGGGTGTGGACTCTCTTGCTCCTCACAGAATAGGAGTCCACTGCAACAGGCCCTGCCAGTCTGGCCTCAGACACCAGCCTCCTGGGGCTGCCTAATAAGGTCATCTGCAAGTTGACTGGCTGGCTTATAGGTCACCCACTGTTTACCCTGCAAACCGGGCTGGCAGGCAAAGCAGGAGCCTACCTTTGGCAGACAAAGGGTTACCCATTGCCAAAACCTCTAAACGGACTGCACGGAGATCCATTAACATAATAATAGAAACTCCTCCCAGCAGAGGACAGACTTCAGTGAGGCGGTCTACTTTACCTGTTTGAAGTAAGGGTCCCTTCTGCAGGGCCTGGAGCTATTAAAAGGGAATTTCTTTTTCTCTCTGACTTCTCCCAGCCTTTTGAAGGTTCATCAGAGAACTCTCAAAAGGCAGTCTTCAAAAGACCCTGGGTAGCATGCACATTTCTCCAGGCAGTTCCCTGACTTCAAAATAGCAACCTATGGTGGCAAATACACGCATCGCATGTCCTGGATGCTTACAAGTCATTTCCTGGGTCAGGTGCAGCCAGCAATCTACAGCATTCCAGAAAATAAGCAAACACCCATTAAAAAAAAATACATTTCCATATTTTTAGAGGAGGAAGCTGGGGTGCTGATCATACCATACTCAGACAGAAGCATTCATTATTCTGTTCCTATTAAGACTCAGCTCAAAGACTCCCAGGCCCCTTGCACTTCTATATAAGGACAAGCAGCAGGGATGCATTGCACACCACTCCTCCCTGTACACAAGTCTCCGCCAGCTTCCAGCCATCTGTCCCTTTGTCATTTAGCGGGCATTCCACTCTCTCCAGAATGCGTACACCCCCTAAGTTTTAAGCATCAGCTTCTAAACTTTCAACAGGGTCTCATAGGAAATTCAAAACTGGGGCAAAATTGGGAAGGGCAGGTCAAGGAGACAGAAACACATTCAAGGACGGAATTCACGGGGACCTTAATTCAGAGTCCCATAGGTCAAATGTGTGCCCTAATTCAGAGTCCCCCAGGTCAAACGCGTGGCCAACCCCCCCCCCCCCCCCCCCCCAGCTCCATCGTTGTCCTATTCTTTCCATTACTGTTGTGTCCAGTGTGAGCAGTTTGGCACTCGCAAATCATCTCTCTATAATTTCTTAGCGACTCAAGAGTTAGCATGCAGCAGACGTTCTTTGCTTCTCAGGGGAATAGAGTTTGTGGGGCTTGAGACAAGAACTATGAAAAACAGCGGTCTATCACAGGCTAATGAGTTAGGGGTGTTAATGTCAGGTCAACTTCTAGTTTTCCTTAATCCAAGTCAAATAGTTCCCAGGGGATTCTGTGGTGGGGATTATTGGAAAATTGGGAGACAGGGACAGCACAAGCTCCCTCTCTGAGCCCTGAAAACAGTGGTGTCGCAGAGCATGGCTGCTGCCGAAAGGTAGTCACTCACAGCCTCAACTCTTCCCTCGCTCACAACCTTGATCCTGGAGGGATCTGCTATGGCTTTTCTAAGTCAGGCAAATCAGGCGATAACCACATCTTCCAACAGGTGTGCCTCGGTCTTCTTACAACATTGACAGTCTGGTTAATGAACCCCTCTGCTCTGGTATCGCTAGGAAAGTAAACATCAGCTTTGACGCTTCTTAGGATTTAAATTCCCCTATCAAAAAAATGGAGACATCTGGGTTTTGTTGAGGCCCATTCAGAGAAAGCTAAATCATCCTGATCAAAAGAATAGAATCTATATACTACCTGACATTCTAAACTACCCAAAACATTACACACTTTTCCCTCCTCCCCTTAAGAGTAAATCCAGCGGGACCTGCCAATTACCTAGCCAGCCCCTGCCCCCAGGGAAACCAATTCACTTGAAGCCATGTTAAGGAGATGGGAGGAATAGTTATCTCTTAGGAAGGTATTTTCCAGACTGATGCTTGCAGAGCTATCCTGTAGCACTATGGCCTGCACACTTTGAGCATCACTTTTCCTTTTCTTTCAGTTCCTGGCCAAAGCCTGGCTATGCTCTCCCTGATACACTGGACTTTTTTGTTGGTTCTCGAAAGTTCCCTGCCTGCAGCCCACCTTCCACTAGGCGGCTGTTGGTTCACCATGCAACTCCACTGCTGAGCCTGACTGCTTTCTCGGACTTTTTAACTCAAAAGGCATGGCTTGCTCTTTCTCTTCTTCATCTCCTTCCTCCCAGGAACTATTGGAGTTGATAGCTTGATTATCCAGTTTTTTTTTTTTGTTTTCTCAGACTCTAATAAAACTCTCCTTGGGCTTCCTTTAGAATCTGTTCATAAATTATTTTTATCAGCGAGATGTAGAACCCAAAAGGGAGGCACCAATCAATTTCCCAGGTGACAGTCTGGGTGGGTGCAGGTGGAGGTGCTCAAAGGTCCACTGTAACGGCCAGAAACTATTGGCTGGTTCCTATGATTGCTGGAGTCCCAAGCAGTTAATTCTTCCAGGACGAGCTAGCGTGAAAGCATTGAGTGTCCCCTCTTTCCCCCCAGAGGCTAGCTTTGGTGGAGTCCTAAGCAGCACTCCCACTAAGGTGCCAATCACATTGGCTTCGGATTTTGTGCCCAAGCTCTGTCAACCAAGACACCTCAGAGACAGCTGGGGTTGCAGTATGGCCAGGGTCTACTCAGCCATCCACACAGGGTCCAACATCAGAGCTCTGCAGCTCCAAAGAAAAGACAGCAGCGAAGAACACATGGATGTCGGGCAGGTGGTGCAGTCCTTCCATCCCAGTTCTTCTGGAGGCTGGGGCAGGACCGCAAGGACTGCTGCCCGCTGAGCGAGTTCAAGGGCAGCCTGGGAAACTCCATCTCAAGACAAAAAGTTTCAAAAAGGGGTGTGTGTGTGACATAGCTCAGTAGAAGAGCACTTGCCTCGCCCCTTCAAGGCTCTGGGCTCAGTCCCCAGTACCAAATAAAAACAAACTGAAAAGAGAGCTGATGAGCTGGATGGCTCCATGGGTCAGAGCGTTGCAAAAATGTGAGAACTTGAGTCTGGGTCTTCAGCACCAACGTCAAACGCCATACACTGTAACCTCAGTGCTGTGAGGAACTGAGGCAGGAGGATCACTGGGATTTGGGGGCAGCTAGCCTAGCTCCAAAACGGTGAGTTCCATATTCAGTGAGAAAGCATGTCTGAACACAATAAAGTGCAGAGGGACAGAGCAGGACACCAGATGTCTCTGGCCTCCACATGTGTGTACACCTGTGCCCGCATACACATATGCCATATACATATAGGCTCATACCACACACACACACTGCACATACTAAATAAAACCATCAGCAATGTGTACGAAATTATTACTGACTTTATTCTAACTTATTATAACATTGTGAAAGAAAAATCCTTTCTTGAAATCCCTGTGCCTCTGTCCTTAACAATGAAGTCACTGCCAGCTTGCCGTCCCACAGACATGAGGCATCCAGATAGGCTCCCAGCCAGCCAGCCATTCACACACCTGGCTGTGCTAGGCTGGCGCTGGGGTTGGAGGTGTGGAATTAGTCACTGTCTATTGTCTATGCGGCGGGATGATGCCACCTAGCCCCACCCCACACTGAAACCACACCAACTATACCGACAGAACAAGGGGCTTTGTCAGGACCTCATCACGATCTTAGGGGAAAAGGGTTCTTCTCCATTTTAACACGTACATTTCATTGTTTTTTTTTTTTTTTTTAGACAGGCTTTCTCTGTGTAGCTTTGTGCCTTTCCTGGAACTCACTCTGTAGACCAGGCTGGCCTCGAACTCACAGAGATCTGCCTGCCTCTGCCTCCTGAGTGCTGGGATTAAAGGCATGCGCCACCACCACCCGGCTACATTTCATCTTTTGACTTCAGATGAAATACACTGTTTAATAGGTGCTAGGAAGTGTTCTTAAAATCATTAAAGACTAAATCAGGCCTCAGTGTACCACATGCCTAGTGTGTACATTTGAGCTTGATCCCCAGCACTACAAAAGAAAAAAAAAAAAAGGCCAACTCATTGTTTGTTGTCTATTTATAAGATGTTATTTTTAAACACATTATCAGGCTATTTTCATGGGTGTATTTTTAACGTGGACACATGTTCACCCTGTGCTAAGTTTAAAATATATTGATGCAGTTCTAAGATTTCTCCTGCAGTACTAAGCTTACTCAGTCCTTTTAGCTACAGCTAAGACAACCAGCTGAAAGCACCAGCTTTTGGAAAGAATGCCTTAAAAACGCATCCCTTCACTGCACTATGTCGACCCCTAGTGGTGAAAAGAAATTAGTACTTTTTTTGCATTTTTCTAAAGTCAATTTTACAAGTCATAACAAATCTGGAGGCAAAGACATTCTTGTTTAAAACAGCTTGGCTATCTCCAAGATATGTATGAAGCTAAAAGTTAGAAAATTTGCTCAGTTACTTATTCAACAAATATTCCCAGGGCATTCTCTTACATGTCTTGGGCTGGGACGCAGGGACTTTGGTTCCAGCAATGGGCTCATACATCAAATGTCTAATATGATCCCCAGCATGCCCATGGGCCTTGTGTTCACATGTATGTGCATTTTATGTATGAGAACCACCAAACACCCAAATTGCTGTGATTTCATATCACTGGCTTCTTTCTTCAACACCCCACCTTCTTCCATGGTTTCTCACCCCACCCTCATCAAGTACCCTGGTGTCCTGAGGGGTCCAACTGTAATTCTAACCAAGAGGTTTTCTAGTCAGCCAAATATAAGGGCGTTGCCATTTTTAACTGTCTATATTATAAACTAAAATATTTACAGTTATAAAAGTGAAGCAGACTCGTAAAAAAGTAATAGATCTTGCCATAAAAACTGACGTGCAGCAATAAATGTTTTGTATGTAAACATTACAACTGTGTGAACACTGTATTCAAAGCCTCATGTCTGACAGAGTGGGAAGCATGATACCAAGACCAGAGGACACTGACTTTGCCCCACGGCTCAGAACCCTGACATTTTGGTTTTTAACGGCAGTATGAGAATGACACCCAGCCTAGATATGTGAGTCCTCGTGGTGTAGACGGATTAGCTGTGACATGGGACAACAGAGAGGGCTCTCACACCAGCTTGGAGACCTAGACGAGGTCATGTGAAAGTCTCTAGCATGCTCTGGCTACATGTGCAAACCCACAGGCTCTGGTGATTTCTGATGCTCATCCAGTGTGCTGGAATGGGAAGCATCTGGCCTTGACTGCTGCTAGTCCTTTATACTGAAGCTAAGAGCTACTTGTATGTTCAAGGCATATTAAAAGATGTCTCTGAAAAAAATGTCACTACAGTTTTGACCTGCTTATGTATAATGTGTGCATTCTATTTGTCAACATATTACCTGTTTTCAAAGACAATAAAGACACTTGGATTTATGACAAAAGGCCAGGGAATCAGCCTCGTAAAGGCTGAGTACGGCCAGGCACATGCCTTTAATTTCAGTTCTCGGAAACCAGAAGCATATGGATCTCTGCGTTCGAGGCCAGCCGGGTCTGCACAGTCAAAGTTCTCAATCAGCACCAGTGAGATACACAGTAAGAACATGCCCAAAACAAAACAAAAACAAACAACACAACAACAAAAAACTGAGTATGTGTAAGCTGACATTTCTGTTCAAAACACCCTCTCACCCAGTTGCTAAGACCCTTCAGCTGACAGTGGAGGCCCCATAAGAGCTTTTCAACTGACAAGGGGCCCATAGTGAAAAATCCTCATGGCCACCGAGGGAAGAGTGAGCATCCTGCAAGGCCTAATCTGTGTATGACACTTTCCATGTACAAGGATAAATGGTCAACACGAACAGCCCATGCTAAAACATGACAAGTGAGTTCTGTTAGCTAAAGTCTTCTGACAGAGAGAGAGAGAGAGAGAGAGAGAGAGAGAGAGAGAGAGAGAACAAAACAGTTGGCCTTCAAGCAAAATCTGTGCAATTGCGCTCTATGTCTCAACAAAGCTCAAATTATTCATCTAAATATTCCTTCCCACCAAGGCCTAGCTCCCATTCCACTGATTCCATGCTAATTAATTTTTCAGGGCTGAAAAAGAGATGGTGGAGACAGGTTCAAATTCAACTCACTTTCTAAATTTAAGGGAAGGGAATTCTCAGGTTCTAATGATCTGTTTAACAGTTTTACACAGAAGTCAGTCTCAGGCCATTCAAGGTCAATGCTGAAAGTTATCAAACACTGATCTAGCTTAGGCATCGCCAAGCCCACATCCCTGATCTCAGGACTGCACTTGACACTTATTGACTAGCAGCCACCCTGGTATTTAAACAGTTAGTGGGCACTTGTAAAAGACAGTTTCTATAATTCCATATGGAATTATATTAAAGTTTTTGCACATTTAAAAGAGCTTGCTAAGGCTAGAATTGAGACCCACCAGGACACTCTCAAGACCAGCCTGGCACTGCTAGGGGAGGAGCCTGGCAGGGATGGGAAGGTGAGGAGGGGCATTCATCCAGGATGGCCGCTGGATGTCAGCCCCAGACTGCAACAGCAGCGATAGGTTTAACATGATAGAAAGGTATGACCACACAGCCGATCACTGTCCATTCCACTCAGCTCAGTACCCAGTTTCATGACGGAGAACGAACAACGAGAAATGCAAAATCAAAGCAAAAATACTTCTGGCATCTTTGAAACTCATCTTTCCAGGTGAAAATACACAGAGCACAAGGCACTACTGCTCTTTCCAGCCCAGAGAAGGGCACACAAGGTGCCCTCTGGCACCTGATGGCTCTCTGCCATTGTGTTGTATCTTCAGTGCCCCACTCCAGAGTGACGGTAATTAAGTGACCGCTTGTAGGGGCTCTCTCTGTGCTACACACTCACCACTCCGTTTCTTCCTTTGCCTTTAACTGAGATGGGTGTACCAGCTCAGGGAGCCTCAGACATCCTGTGCCCTTGCCTATGCAAAGGCTCTTCACTCCCAGGATCCACTGTTCCCAGCAGACACGCTCAGGCCCCAGATGCCCTCTCCTGCAGCATTAGCCAAACCATTTTGATGACTGCAGTCACATGGTAAGGCCAGCAGTGTGCCACAGGTGAGACAAGACAAGCCACATGCCCCTCCCTTTCCGTGGATGTTCTTCCTCAGGGAGTGCTCCCCATGCCCAGTGGCCTCTGCAGCGGAGTGCCCATCTTCACCTTGGCTTCCTAATGTTCTTTTCTCTAGCTACCTAGATTCTGGGCAAGCCACATGTTAGAGCAGTTATAGTGCTGGGAAGATGTGGGAAGAAGGGTGATGCCGTCTAGGGTACCACGTGCAGCTCCTGGATAAGAAGCCAGAGGAGGTTTCCAATCCCTTCCTGCACCATTGAATGTCCCATCTTCTCATGATAGAAATCAAAATTCTCAGCCTGTGCCTTCGACAGAATTCTTGCCAGGTGGATATCAATGAAAACACAGCTACATCCACAGTTACAGCACACAATGAGCTTTCAATTGCTCACTTCACACTCATGCTACAAAAACGGACGCCAGAGAGTATTTTATAATTTACAAAGTGTTTGGTCAACATGGTTGGTTTCCTGGATTCCTGCAGGCCAGAAGTTCACTGCCGCCATCTTCATTTCATAGATTAAAAAAAGGGACCTCCAGAGAGGTTTAAACACAGGACTAATGACAGAGCCGGAAGCAGTGTCCTGAGAAGGTACCTGGACAGTCCTGTTCATGGCTGTATTAGTTACATGTTATCGTCAACATATGGAAGCAACCCACCTGTTTATCAAAGAATGAGTCAACAAAATGCTCAAGTGGGCACCCTCAACGAAATGGTGCTCAGCATTAAAAAAGAAAAACATTGCAGGCTGGGAGATGAGCAGAGTGGCGGCTGTGAAAGCATGAGGCCTGGGTTCGGATCCCTGGAACCCGTGCAAAGTCAGATGTGCAGCGTTCATCTATAATCCCAACCCTCCTACGACAATATGAGAGCACAGACAGGAGGCTCTCCCAACGCTCACGGGCCAGCTGGCCTTGCATGCACACCAGTGAACAAGAGGCTGTTTCAAACAGGATGGAGAGCGAGGACTGAGACCTGATGTTGTCCACTGATCTCCATACCCACAAACCCTGTCACATGTGTACATGAGCATGTGTGCACACACACAGACACACACACAGACACACAGACACACACACACACACACACACACACACACACACACACACACACACACTTTTGTTTGTTTTTGAAACAGAGTTTCTCTGTGGAGCCATGGCAGTCCTGGGTCCTGGAACTCACTCTGTAGACCAGGCTGGCCTTGAACTCAGAGATCCACCCTCTTCTGTCTCCCACCTGCTGGGATTAAAAGTGTGTGCCACCACCACCTGGCATTGCACACATTTTTTTAAAAAAGAGGGCAATTCTAATGTGCATCACAACAAAAAAGGACCAAAGTTGAAATGCGGACTGTCAGTAGGTGGAGGAGAGGAACTGGGGTGCTATTGTTTAGTGGGTGTGATGAGAGTTTTGGCTTTTCAAGATGAAAAGGAAGGGTTCTGCATGGGGTGGTGGTGATGGCAGCACATTACAAATGCATTTGATACCACTCACCTATGTGCATTTAATATGTTTAAGATACTCTCTCATCAGATCTATTTTGTTACAGTATGAAAAACTGGGAGGGAACAAAACCCCAGGGGACCGTTGAGAGCTGCAGAAAACACAAAGGGTTAACGGGCTAATTCTGAGCCAAGGATGTGGGACTAAGAAAAGGCTGTGCAGATCCCCGACAGCTCCAGATGATCTTTGGGCCCCTGGGGGCGAAGCCATAGATAGACAGA
The DNA here is from genome assembly GCA_902168425.1 of Peromyscus attwateri. NCBI lineage: Eukaryota > Metazoa > Chordata > Mammalia > Rodentia > Cricetidae > Peromyscus > Peromyscus attwateri. The sequence continues at coordinate 10,492 of CABHPP010138556.1, read as the reverse complement.
GGGGGCCTAACATGCAAAGGCAAGCAGGCCATCAAAACCTGTCTCTGCAGTTCTGGTTTCTGTAGGGAAGTGGGAACACAGGACAGCATGGTCCTGGGGACAGCGTGGTCCTAGAGCAGTGAGAGTGACTAGTTCTGGGTGGGGGAGAGTCTGGAAATGTAGGTGGGGCCAAGCAAAGCAAGAGCCACCATGCTGTGTGAACAGCCTGTTTGCTTTGATTCCAAACTGCTCTGCTCAAACCTTGGCAGTGGGGGCCACCGAGATGCTAGACTCGGATAGGAGAGAAGGCTGGAGAGATGGCTTGGTGGATAGGTGCACCTGCAGAGGACTGGAGTTCAGATCCCAGCACCCATATTGGGTAGCAGCTCATGGCTGTCTGGAACTCCAGCTCTAGGGATCTGATGCCCTCTCCTGGTCTCTGTGGGTACCCACAGGCACGTCACGCACATAGACGTAATAAAAATACTCATATACATAAATAAAAGTAAAATAAATCTTAAAGAAAAAAAAAGGGGGGGGGTTATAAGAGAAAGAAGAGAAAAAGAGATTCTCCCTGCGTTCTTCTGGTGATAAATTTGGAACCCAAGCTCATGCACTCAGGAGCCCAGCCAAAGTTGAACAGAAACAGTGTTGTGCACAGCCGCCTCGGGCATCTTTCTCAGCACAAAACAGCCTCTCCCCACGGCTTCTCAGCAGCGGCTTCATAGACTTCGAACGGAGATGAGGGTTTGGGTAATCCTTGCCAGCCAACATGTCATCTTGTTTAGCCTTAGAAATATTTGATGGTGTAGATTTGGCAAAGAAAACAGGTTTTCTATTGCAGGAGTGCTTCATCTCTGCAGAAACTTGCCTGAGCAAGTCAGACAGAAGATGGAGAGGATGGGTCTCTGCAGACACTCACACAACACGCAAGTCTTATGCCTGCCCATGACCTCCCCATGAATGCACAGAAAATAGCCTGGAGCACAAGACAAGCTCTAAAAGCATGGCTTTTCCCCCAGGGACACCGGGGCTGGAACCCAGGGCCTCAGGCACATTAGGTTAAGGGATCTACCACTGTGCGACATCCCCACCCAAATGAACTTTTTTGTCCTCTATGTGCTCTTCCTTGCTTGTTCTTCAGTATTCCCCCCCCCCAAAAAAACCATTTCCTTCTCTAGGCAGAAGTAAGAAGAATTCCCTAGTAAGAAAACCAATTCCCTAGAACCTAATAGTTAAGATCTGGGTACCCAGCAGGTGAATGCACTGTACTGTCTGGTAAATGTGGGGAAAGCTTGTCGATTACACATTGCGATGATCACCATGCAGCTCTGCACTGGCCAATGCTTAGTTCCACGAAGTTCCTGCTACTTCTAACAGGAGGTGGTGAGTGCTGCACGAATAGAAATTAGATCCAATGCAAAGTACTGACTGACAGGGGCCTCCTGATGTCTGTCTTTTCAATTTGATTTTGGTTATTTTGGTGGATTGTGTCTGTCAAGAGGGAGACCTGTAGGAGTCACCTCTCTTCTTCCATCATGTGGAGCCTGGGGAGGAACTCAAGTGGTCAGGCCTGGCAGCAGGCCGGCTCATCTGCCGAGGCACCTCGTGGTCCATGTGTGCTCTTTCTTTATCATCAGTTTTCCTGGCCCCATTCCTCCTCATCACTGATGAATTTAGCTCATGTGCTAACTTGAAAGGCTTGCGTTTTTGTTTCGGTTTTCATCCTCTGCATCTCAGAAACATGTTATAACAATTGTAGGGGTTTTATCTTCCAAGAAAAATAGCTAACAATAGCAGCATAAACATGTTCTCCCACAAAGGCAGGCAACACATGCTTCCTACCCGCCACAGTTCATTTGGGCACAGTATTTTCCAAATTGCTACATGCCAGGTTTCATCTGAATGCCAGGTTTCATCTGAACCGACGAGCGCATCAGGTTTACCAAACCCAAAGCTGGAGCTAAAAGCAAAAACACAAAGATGAAAGTATCCCTGCCGACTGCCAAGGAGGACACTGCTAAGCAGTTAGGGAGCTCTGTGCATGGGACGGCATCATTCTGACCCCGGAAACATGTTTAAGATGAGCCATGCCTTTTCTTAATCTATCTCCTTGGGCCTTTGATTCTGGGGGAGCCATATGCTTGGGGTGTAGTTACACAAGGTGGTTCTTGCCACAGGTCCATTTCAAGATAGAACCTGAGACATTCCACCCTAAAGGAAACATTCAGACACACTGCAGGTGATACTTAATGGAACGGTTATCCTGATTGGGGTGCAGCTCAGGGCAGAGCATTAGCTCCTGGGTTCCATCCTCAACACTACAGCAGGGAGAAAAAGCAACAACACCACACACACACACACACACACACACACACACACACACACACACACACAGAGCAGTACAGCTGGTAGAAATCATGGAGTCTTAGGACAGATGTGAGTCCAATCTCAGCTTCAGAGTGTTCCAGCTGTGGCTCTCAGGCCAGTTTGTACCGAAAACATTGACATCTGTAAGAGAGTGCTGAGCTTAACTACAGGCTTGGGCCTGGGTGGCCTCAGTCACTGGCTGCTCTGCACGCACCTCTGTCCCCTATCCCTCCTCTTTCCTGCTGTGGTTGGTGGGCACGTGCACACACAGCCTTTCTAAATGATCAGGATACGTACACACCTGATTGTTGCCAGTTTTTCCTTCTGCTAGTCCAATGTCTGTTGATTTCATTATAAATTTAATTTACCAAAACCTAGAGATAGCATTTGGGATGTCTGTAGTAGGTCTTTCAAACCCTGAAACCCTGGTCATTATATCATAGTGCAGTCTATTTTCCCTTACCAATGTACACACTTATTAACAACCCTAAAAGCCATCAAGTACCAAGAGTTTAGTCTGCAATAACTCAAAAACAAGGAGAACATTTCTGGATGCCTCACTATGTGTCCTCTGCACAGGGAACAGCTTCCAGCATGCCTGGAAGCCAGGCTCCCAGGCACAGACATCCACTGCACTGAGCTTGTCCACAAAGCACGGGTGGGTGAAGCACCCCCCACCAGAGTGATTGGGGAAGACAGGAGAGACATTTCCAGCCATGGGTACCAAGGCTTAAGAGGTCAGCGCTCCCAAGGAAGTCTGTTAACAGTGTTTGGAAGTGTCAGCAGTCAGTGTTTGATATGCTAAACATGCAAATGGTCAGATCTGGAACAAGCGTAGTAGACTATGGTTAAAGAATGGAGGTATGAGAGCTGGGGAGATGGCTCAGAGGTAGAGTGTCTGCTTCACAAGCTTGGGGACCTGAGTTCAATCCCCAGCACACACATACACACGTACATGGCTTTAGAGATTTTATATATATACACGGTAGTACTGATAAAAACAAACTGATAAAAACAAAATAAAGAAAGCTGGCACTGAGCCCCCCAAACTCTATCTTCCTCTCTCTGCCTCTTAGAAGATGCACCAAATGCACATACAACAAGTATTTCCAAGGCTTTCTTCCTTATAAAGAAAGGAAAGAGAGTGGGTGGGAAGAGAAGTTCCTAATTTTGTTCCTTAAAAGACCATAAATAAAGCTTTTGTGTTTCCAAACAAGAGTTTGGGGTCGGGGCAGGGTGTGAAGTAAGAAGGGTGCGAGGGTGTGCTAATACACATTTTTAAAAAACAAAAATGGAAAAGTATTCAGCATGCAGCTGCTTGAACTTAAGCCTGAGACAGTGAAACAGCACTGGCTCCAGGTTACAAAACGCTCCTAAGAGCCATGATATAATTTATGGGCAGACAGTTCATCTGATTTCTTCCCCAGTCGGTTAAAGCATGCTTGGTGCTCATATTTAATAAGAGCAGCTGGCGGGATCAGGAGGGAGGTGATGAAATGTTATAGGAATGAGCAGGGCGCTTTCTCTCTCAGCAGTCACAATATCTGACTTAATCGAAGGGCCCATCCTGGGCTGGCAGGACACATTGTGCACAAAATACATATTGAGGCAAACATTTCATGGGTACCTACCACATATGTTTTCAAATGACCTAACTGTTATTTTTGGAATTTTATTCAGCTTCATATATAAAAAAAAAAAAGTAGACCACTAATGGATGTCACATAAAGCCAGGGCTCAACCTGCAAAGATGCCTGCGTGGACCTGAAGGTTCCCATGGATGTATTCCAGTCCTTGCTCACTTCTCTTGCATGTAGGATTTTCCTCGGTGCCTTTACATAGTTCCTTTACACGAGTTAATTAAGATCCTCATTTTTCATTCCATACACAAGTATCAGAGTGCAAATTGTCCTCAGTGACGTATTTGGGAGGCCTCTGAAACAGGTATGCAGGTGGCTTCCTCTCTTCCCAGAGCTCCACAGTATTTCACTGCACACCGTTTGCTAGGTCACCGCCTTAGAGGAGACCAAGGTTTCCAGTCTTGTGCAACTTCTAACAGAGCTGCAGTGTGTAACCCTGACCGTAATCATGTCTGAAAGAATCCGGACAGAAACTGCCAAGCTGCTCTTCCTCGGCATTGCACCATCTTACATTCCCATCAACCGAAGTTTCCCCACAGCCTCAGCAATCTTAGTGTCTGATCTAGATCTAGAGGTTCGCTGGTCTGAGGCGGCCCAGGCACTGCCCATTTTCCCTCACAAGTGAGGCTGAGTCCTTTCCTGTTTCAGCACATTTGGATGTCTTTCCGTTGTTGGGAGCTGACTGTTCAGATCCTTTGTGTACTTTTAAGGATTTCTAGATGTTTCTATGTTAGTATGTTAGCCAATGATCTGTGACACAGGAGTTGCAAACAATCCGATCATTTTTCTCTTTGGTGCATTTTTTACATAGATGAAGAAGCACTTGAAAATCATTTTTAGCCATCTTTTACGCTTTTTGGATTTGAAATCAATTGGAAAGTTCTGCCAAATCCATAGCTGTGAGGAATTCCCCCTGCTGAATCATGGTACCTAGCTGTTGTTTTAATTTTGAATAAAAGTTAGTCTATACAAAGTGCAGACAATGCTACTGGGAACCCTTGAATACCCAGCTGCCCAGCTCACCAACTGTCCAGGGCATCCTGACTGCCCATCTCCCTGGCTTTTAGGACAAATCTAAGACAGCATGTCATTTTCAGCCTGCTGTCCTTCAGTATGACTTTAAAGACTACTGACATTTCCTTACAAAGGTATTATACTATGTGCAACAAAACTTCAAATGCTATTGCTACCCAAACTTGATTGACATTCAGTTCTACAGTGTCTTAGTTAGGGTTACTGTTGCTGAGATGAAACACCATGGCCAAGAACAAGCTGGGGAGCAAAGGGTTTATTTGGCTTACACTTCCACATGGATGTTCTTCATCAAGCACCAATTGTCCCAGTAAACCAAAGGTTTTACTTAAGTGGTTCTGGTCTCTTGTTAATCACAGCTGATTCTTCAGCTCCGGCTGACCAGACACCACAGATTCCTCATACAAATGGCCCAGCAGAGTCTTTGCCTCTCTCTGAAACTTCACAAGCCAGGCCTCCGTCCTCTGCACTGTTCTCAACAATCTCATCTTCCAAGCTCCTACAGAATAACCCACTAAGCTGTCAACACTCAAAGGCTTTGCTAACCCAAAATTCCAAAGTCCTTCCACAATCCTCCCCAAAACAACACGGTCAGGCCTGTCACAGCAATACCCCACTATTCTTGTACCAATTTGTCTTAGTTAGGGTTACTATTGATGTGATAACATGCCCAGACCAAAGCAACTTGGGGAGGAGGGTGTTTATTTGGCTTATACTTCCACATCATTGTTCATCAAAGGAAGTCAGGACAGAAACTCAAACAGGGCAGGAACCTGGAGGCTGGAGCTGATGCAGAGGCCATGGAGGGGTGCTGCTTACTGGCTTGCATCTCCATGGCTTGCTTAGCCTACTTTCTTATAGAACTCAGGACCACCAACCCAGTGGTGGCCCCACCCTCAAGGGGCTGGGCCCTCCCATCTCAGTCACCAATTAAGAAAATGCCCTACAGGCTTGCCCACAGCCTGATTTTATGGAGGCATTTTCAACTAAGGTTCCCTACCCCACAAATGACTTTAGTTTGTGTGAAGTTGACATGATACTATCCAGCTTATGTAAAAACCTCAAGAATGTCTTTCCTACTTGGCTTATTCATACAGCCATACAACTACATCTTTCTTTCTTCCAACTTTTAGCCATTTACATACTTCACCCAGAATCAGAAATGTATTCTGGAAATAAAAAGTTCTACCACATCACAGCCAGAGTTCCTGTCCCACCCTTTCCCTTGCAACAAAGTGACTCGCTTTTTGGTTGGCTTTTATCATTCAACACTCCCATTTTTCACAGATGCTCCACAGTGCATTCTCAGGAGCGCTTTCTCCTTCCTGTGCAAACGCTGTGAAGGATGCCTCGCTCATCTTCATTACTGTACATACTGGGGACTAGTACCAGCTCTCCAATCGGTCCTACTGCCCTGTCCCTCACTGGCCAGTACCACACTGTTTCAATCCATGAGACTGTGTAACTTGCTGAAAGCCAGAAGCTCATGTTTATCTGACCATGTGAACATTAGGATCCACTTGTCTTGTTAGCTTTGAATGACTGACGTTGAATTGTGATGAGTTCAATTTAATAAATTGACTCAAAAAACATGATATATTATTTTGAATTTTTCTATACTAGAACATGATTTTTTAGTGTGTTCAACTTATTCTTTTATATAGTGTATTGTACATGGCATGTGTGCATGCATGTGTGTACATGCATGTGGAGGCCAGAGGCTGGTATTGGGTGTCTTCTTCAATTGATCTCCACTTTATCTTTTGACACCCAGCCAGCCATGGAGTAAGAGTGAAAGTAAGATTACAGAAGTAAGAAAAGGAAAAAGCCCAGAGGCAAAAGGTAGATGGAATAATTTAAGTTACGAAAAGCTGGCTAGAGCCGGGCAGTGATGGCGCACGCCTTTGATCCCAGCACTGGGAGGCAGAGCCAGGCGGATCTCTGTGAGTTTGAGGCCAGCCTGGTCTACAGCGTGAGACCCAGGACAGCCACCAAAACTACAGAGAGAAACCCTATCTTGAAAAAAACCAAAACCAAAGAACAAAAAGAAAGCTGACCTTTCTTTAATATACAGCACTTTGCTGTGCGATTAAGCACGCTGCAAAACATGTATTTACTGGAGCACACTGCAAAACATGTATCTACTGGAGACATCTGTTGAATAAGGTTTTTCCAAAGGCGATGGCAGTGGCTGCATGCACAGTAATGCATGCACAGCGATGCATGTGGCCACCATTCTGAGCTTCCATCTGCCTGCTTGTACCTGTAGCATCTCTCCTCATTCAGTCTCCTGTCACTCAGGGCCACCCACCAGACTTCAGTCAGGTCAGGAAGCCTCTGTGACAAGAGTATCATGGCAATGGAAGCAGGCTGGCCACCACTTCCCTGCTGCCCTGGACCTGCCATTATCAGGCTGGACCGGTGAAGACCAAACAAGCAGGTTGATGAGGTTGGTGGGGGCGGGGTGGGGTGTGTGTGTCCCCAGGCTTTCCTCAGTTCTTTTTAATTATTTTAGATGTATTTATTTTTAATGTGTATGGGTGTTTCGAATGCATGTATGTATGTCCACCACGTGCCTACTTGGCACCTGTAGAGGTTGGAAGAGAGTCAAAAACCCTGGAAGCAGAGTTGCAGCTGGGACTGTGGGTGTGGATGCTGGGAACTGAACCCAGGGCCTCTGGAAGGCCTGTTTTAATCACCTGAATTCTTAAAATTCAGCGGTGCACTAGTTAATCCATTTCCCCACCACTTCCCGTCTCTCCAGCCCCCTTTCCTCATTTCTGACCTGTGTAGGTGTGTGATGCGCCCCACCCACTCTCGTCTCTTCAGTTGTTACAGATCTCTCTACACAGCCCCTTCCTCAGGCTGGGCAGTTCCTCCCTCAGCCTTCTCTGGTCCCTTCCTGTCTTGTCCTGCTACCATCATCCTAGTTCAAGACTTGAACAACCATATGGTCTCCCTGCTACCTCCAGACACCTCTTGCTCCATGCTACCTCCCCTAAAAGAAGATGTTTCATCATTCCCTGAGCATGCTGTGAGGATGGGGGCTGCACTCCCATGCATCGGTGCACTGGACCCCTGCAGCAACCCTATGAATCTTGTGTTACTATCATTTCCATTTTACAGCTGAGGGAATCAAAGCAGAGGTTAAGTTACTAGCTCATGCTCATACAAGCAGTGCCCAAAGGTGATGCAGTTTGAACAACGCATTCCAGATTCCAGGTAAGCCTGAAGCCAGACAGAAAACTAGTGAACTCTGTAACATAAATGACAACACTGGTCAGGGATCAGATGTGACAGTGGCCTTTTTGGAAAGCTATGATCTCTGTACAGCAACTGAGCACACCTGGTCTGTTTTGCCATCAATCAAACAAACAATTTTCTAGACATTTGCCGCCTTGTGAATGTGAATATTTGCCACCCGTTTAAATCACGGAACTTTCTCAGCTAGTTCAGCCGATTCAATAGTCAGTCCATTTCCCACTAAGTCCCAAACACAGCCCTGGATTCAACAGCAGATGGAGTTCAGCTTTATTAGCAACACCTTCTGTGTTTAATTACTCATTTTGTTAACAGCTGAATGGGCCAAGCTGTGCTTGTCATCTACAGTGGATGAATGGAACTGTCTAAAACAAAAACATTTCATTTCTTTCCTTCTGCACAGCTTTGAATGAATCGGGAGTGTTATGAAGCTCTTTAGTAACTTCAGTTTATTTAGTTTTAGTTGATACAAAAAAAATCAAGCCAGGCGTTGGTGGCGCACGCCTTTAATCCCAGCACTCGGGAAGCAGAGCCAGGCGGATCTCTGTGAGTTCGAGGCCAGCCTGGGCTACCAAGTGAGTTCCAGGAAAAGGCGCAAAGCTACACAGAGAAACCCTGTCTCGAAAAAACCAAAAAAAAAAAAAAAAAATCAAACAGGCATTCAGCAGTTATCCTTTCAGCTCACTCACTCACGTCCCCTTCATGAATTTCTTCATTCCACAAATATTTATTAAGTACTTGCTATGTACCAAGCACGAGGCAGCAACAGACACCCTCTACATCAGTCATATCAAAGACATACAATAGTAAAACTTCTTTGTGGTGCTGGGAATTGAACTCAGGGCTCTGCACGAGAGGCAAGTGCTCAACCACAGAGAAAGATGTCTAGCCCTAAGAACATTAAGCTCTCTGTAGATCTGCTTGAAGATATATATCTTTAAACATCCTATTTGCAGAACATCTGCAAGCTCACCAGACTTCAAAGAAGGGCCACCCTGACCTCCTCAAGGTCTTCACGGCCCAGCCAGTTGAAATAGGAATCTCTGCCTTTTCCATGCAACTTGCCACATCACGTGACATCCTGTATCTCAACACAATAAGAGCAAATTCAGAATCAAGTAAATATTTATCAATGTGGTTGTTTCATATGGTGGATAGGGTGGCTTATTCAACAAACCTCTACCAATTTGAGAAAACTGTAGTTATGACTTTAAGACAGAACTATTCCATAACATTGGGGCTAGTCAATTAAATGTTCAAATTGCTCCAAAATCAAATAAACATAAAAAAAACCTGATACATAAGACAGATTCCAAAGAAATGAAGCCTCATACTAAAAACTTTATAGTATCAGATTATGATTTACTATACCACACTAATTTTTTTAATTGGGGAGGTGGTGTGTGTGTGTGTGTGTGTGTGTGTGTGTGTGTGTGTGTGTGTATGGTACATGCTACTTGTGTGGTATATGTATTTGCTAGTGTGTGGGAAATGTTGTGTGTAAATGCACATATATGTGTGCTAGTGAATGTGAAATCCAGAGGTTGACATCAAGGGTCTTCAGTCATTCTTCACCTTTACCTTTTGACCCAGTGTCTTTCACTGAACCTTGAAGCTCATCGATTTAGCTAGGATGACTTCAGCAATCCACCTCTCTTCACACCCCCAGCACCAGGGTCACAGACATGTGCCACTATGCTTGCTCTTCTCACAAAACTTCTGGACTCTGGATCTTCATGCCTGCAGAATAGGCACTTTATCAAGGGGGCCGTCTCCCCTGTCCAGCAGTTTGATGTTATGTAACATATGATGGAGTACTGAACATATCACTCCGCTACAGTCTGAAATCTTCAATGTGTTAATGGCTTATCTCCCAATGCTAGAATTAGGAGTGATGGAATCTTTAAGGTCTAGAGAGCCAGTGGTAAAGAGCACTGGCTGCTCTTTCAGAGGACCTGGGTTCAACTCGCAGCATCCACATGGCAGCTCACTGTAACTACAGCTCCAGGGGATCTGATGCCCTCTCCTGGCCTCCAAAGGCACCAAGCATACATGTGGTGCACAGACATATTCAAGCAGGCAAAATACTCACACACATAAAATAAAATTAAAATGAAAGGTGGGGCCTAGTGGGTGGTAATTAGTTATTAGGAATGTAACCTCAAAGCAAACTGTGATACCACAATTCCCCCACCCCCCCTTTTTTTTTT
>CABHPP010138555.1:23739-42619 GCA_902168425.1 Peromyscus attwateri | reverse complement strand
CTCCTTTCCCACTCCCTTTTAAATAATCCACTGAGTCCAATTTATACGTTATTGGGTATAGAGCAGTGGTTCTTAACCTTCCTAAAGCTGTGACTCTTTAATACAATTCCTCATGTTGTGGTGACCCCCCCAATCATATATTTATTTTTGTTGCTACTTCATAACTGTAATTTTGCTACTTTTATGAATTGTAATGTCAATATCTGTGTTTTCTGTTGGTCTTAGGCAACCCCAATGAAAAGGTCATTTGACCCCCAAAAGGTCTGTGACCCACAGGTTGAAAACCACTGATATAGATTCATCACTGGAGTGTATCCAGCTTACTATGGACCACACCGTTAAAGAAAATCTCTCTGGTACCAGAAGCCATCAACAGTCAATAGGTCCTCACCCAGGAGTGGGAGTTCCTGAGCCCCTCCCATCTCCATACTGAATTGTTGGTCAGCTTGATTCTGTGCATGTTTTGTGCAGGCAAGCATAGTTGCGGTCAGTTCGTGAGTGCAGTGGTCCTGTCATGTGCAGAAAAGACTGTTTTGCTCCTGTCTTCCCAAACCTCTGACTCTTAAAGTCTTGCAGCCCTCTCTTCCTGATGGCCCCTGATCCTTGGGAAGGGAGTATGACATAGATGTCTTTTTTGTGGATGAGCATGCCACAAAGTTATTCTAAGTACTTTGATCAATTGTGAGCTGCTGTGTTGTACTAATGAGAAAGCACTTTGATACTCAGATAACATTTGTGCCATGGTAACACTGGTGGGCACATTCCCCCACCCCACACCATTGTTACTGTAGTTCACAGTGTTCACAACTGGGTAAGAATATTGACATTTTTCTCCCAGTATCTTACATAGTACCTTCTAGTACTGTGGAAGCTAGGTAGCAGGCAGGGAGCTACCAGGACTCCCTTTTAAAAAGGTAAATGCTTGTGTAGATAATTATTATCTTCAAAGTTAGTGTAGAATTGGGTTGGGTTGAAATAAATTCAGAACACACACACACACACACACACACACACACACACACACACACACACGAGTAAAAAAAATTATTGTGAGCTCCTATACCTTAAAACATTCAGAGTTTAGTTACAGATTGGTAAGCAAAAGAACTATGTTAAGTGAGTTAATTTAAAGATGTTTTGGGTTATGCTTTTTGCACGTCATTTTTTTTTATTAAATGTGACACAGGCGAAGCTGTATATGATTTGAAATAATATTATATTTTAAGGTTGAAACTTATTTTTTTCCTGACTTTTCTGGAGGTAGAGTCAGGTAGAAAATCCATAGATTATGGTCTGGTCTTCAGTTTGTGTCTCACTAGCTAGGTGACCAGAGTGAGCTGCTTGATCAGGTAAGACATTAGTTTATTAAATGGTAAAATCGTTAAATTGCCCGGGCGACCGTCTCATAATCATCTCCTTTAATGTGATGGATAAGGGCTGGCTCTGATGAACTCTTCGGATGCAATTCTTCTTACAGCCCATTATTTATTTCCTATTATAAAGCCAGCCATCTATGTAGTTGTGAATTGTCTAGTTCCACAAGATAATTTATACTAACAAAGTAAAAACCAATAAAGTAAAAGTGAAACAAAACCTAACTTTATGTAATTTGTTTAAAACAATATATCCAGAGTCATTATGGATGTAGTTTATTTTTAAAATACCCATACTCCTAAACATTTTTTCTTTGGAATGCTGAGTCCTGGGATCTGCTGTGGATCCCATACAGAGCACCTGGGACGCTGCAGCGGTCTGGCCCTCAAGGGGCTTTGGGTTCCTGATTCGCATTTGAGGCTGGAGTTCTGGTGTCCTCGTATCTATGCTGCCAAGTCAGATTTAGAGATTTTAGAGGTACCTTTAGTTTTTCTCTTGCTCCTGTCTAGGAACACAGCAACTTATGTCATGATTTAAAACTGATTTATGTTTATTTCTAAACATCTGGTAAGAGTGGTCTGTGAATTCTTCTCAGTTCCTGGAGTTGTTCACGCCCCCTGCCTGGTGAGATCCGTGTTCTTCAGTCTACTCCTTGGAATAATTCCCAGACCTCCTCATTGATAAGTCTAGTGGCTCCTTTAGCAGAAATTGATGTTGGGAGTATTTCTCGTTTATATTTTCTTTGTCCCTGCTCCGAGCGGGCTTTCTTCCTGTGCTCTCCCAGCACTCTGCCTGCTTTGCTGCCTTCGTTCTTACCCGTGCTTTTGCCTTTGCCCGTAACCCTTGACCTTCTAGACTTTCCCCCAAGCTCGGTGCCTGTATTTTCCCGCTGTCTGCTTGATGTACCTGTCTGCTGAAACTCTGTAGGTTCCTCCATCTCCCCCTAGCACGCTTGCTCACACTGAAGCTGTGCTTGTCTGGTTATGATCTCAATTCTTGGCATAATCATGTTGAATCAGAAATCAAAGTCAGAGGCTTTAGCTTTAACTCCTTGAGTTTTGTTGCTATCTGCATCCTAGTAGTCTTGGAGGGTTTGGCTACAACATGTCTTTTCACTTTATTGTGGTACTGTAGTTTAGGTACCACAGTGATAGCTCTTTCATTTGGCCTCATTCCTTATCTAAATCCTGCTTGGGGTTTCTGTTGGCTTCTGTCAACTCCTTGCATTGCATTGAAATTCTACTTTAGTGTCATATTTTTAACTCTAAACACCCCGTTAGTATTTCTCTCTTCTGTAAAAACCCACAAGACCTAAAATATTTGCAATGGTGTGATTTTAGGCTCCTTGATGGATACCGGAGGGAGCTAGGTATCAAGTGTAGTTAGTACGGCCTGCAGAATTCCATCTACATAGTAGTGAATGAGTGTTCATGTGACCCCTGTAACTAGGTTAGCAAGCATTTGTCTTGTTTCTCTGCAAGTATTCCTTGTGTGGATGTTTTAGTTCCTAGAAAGTCAGAGTTGATAACCTCCTGCTAACAATGAATGGTGTACTTGGTACTTAAAGATATGCTTTCTATACTTGGAAGCTAAGCTAGAGAAGCATCTCGGTTAAGCTGTGCAACTCAGCTGACTTTAATAGGAAAACCGTAGATCCCCGATGGAAGCAAAGAGAGCCACCCCGGTCGTAGCTCTAGTTGAGGTGGGAAAGACTTACTTCGTTACCTGTTTCTTAATATTTTAACTTTCTCCTCTCTTAGTTTCTCTGGATCCGTATCATATTTCAACTGGATAGGGTGTCCTTTTTCAAAAATACTTTATTTAATATACGGAGAAATGGGGTTTACCATCTCATTTTCATCATTTCATTTCATTTCAATGTATCACTGTACATTGTTCTTATTCTTCCCCAAACAAGCCCCCGTTTCTCCTCCCCCATGCTTACTGTTTCCCCTTCTGCTCATGACCCGTGTATACCATCAACCGGTCTCGTTTCCCCATTTCTGTCCTTTACGCTGCCTTTTCTTCCCTTTCATCCTTCCCTCTTTATTTTCATTATATATTTATAATTTATTATATATTATTGCACTTATGTATTTAAATCTAATTTTTACATATAAGAGAAAACATGCACTTTTGTCTTTCTGAATATGGCTAGCTCTCTCTCTGTTTCGTGTAGTCCCAGCTGGCCTCAAACCCAGAATTTATGTAGGTGAGGTAGGGATGACCTTGAACTCCTGGTTTTCCTGCCTCCTCCAAGGAGATGATGCTGGGCATGTACCACCACTTTGCCTGTTGCAAGCCTACATAGTTCTTCACAGTGCAGTGCTTTTCTCCAGCTGTATCCTGCTGTTCATTTCATATACTTTAACTGGAAGCAGGCTTCCAGTGGACACCATCAAAGCAGAGGAGGATAAGTATTATTTGGAGTTTGTTATTTCTTGGAGACCTTTAAGAAGTATTAACTATGCTGAGAAGATGATTCTTGCTTATACTTCTTGAGTGTTTAAAATATAATTTTTTAATTTGAATGAGAAATATAGGTCATAGAAATAAGTAAACTATTCACAGAAATAATTTTGCATAAGTAATGTTTGACCTGATCTCCAAAAGAAAACAAGGTAGCGACCGATCATGATGGTTAGTAGACTTACTGTCTCTGTGATTCCATTGTGAACTCTCATATAATTTTCTGTGGAGGCATCAGATATCATGGAACATTTATTGTATTTAAATATGAGCAACAAATCAGTAAAGTCACAGAAAAAGTAAAAAAACAAAAAACAAAAACCATTCAACTACAGCAAAATATCCCTTTTAAAATGAATGTCCTCTATTGTAGAGCTGTATATGTTTCTGAGATGTGTATACATCGTAGAATGGAAAGTTTGGAGGCTTAGTGTGTGTCTGGGATTGTTCCAACCACTTTACATATATTACCTGGGTTAATCTTCCCAATTACCCTGTGAGGTAAGGCTTATTATACAGGGAGGAAGTGCAAGGACCTAGAGATTTTCCCAGTGGTAACTCCAAAGAGCAAGAGTGGTAAGGGCACAAGCTCCTCTCTGGGCTCCTGTACTCCACTGTTTAATCTGCCTGTCAGTCTGTCCGGTTTCATGCTAATAAAATCCAAAGGCTTCTACTGCTTTTGTTGTTGTTTTGTGACAGGGTCTCACTATGTAACCCAGTCTGGGCTTGAACTTGCCACCCTCCTGACTCCAATACCAATGTTCCACGTTTACAGCCACCTTGTTTAGCTAGAACCTTCTATTGTTGTTCTACCCCGCCTCCATTTTTAAACATTTACTTGTTTAGTGTGTGTGTGTGTGTGTGTGTGTGTGTGTGTGTGTGTGTGCATGAGAGAGAGTGAGAGCTTGTGTTATATCATACATGTAGAGGTCTGAAGACAGTGTATGGGAGCCTGTTCTCTTCTTTTCCCATGTGAGTTCTGGGGCTTGAATTCATGTCATTAGGCTTGGTAGCTAGTGCCCTTACCTGGTGAGCCATCTTGCTGTTCTTTACACAGAGATAAAAAGTCTCATCTGTAAGTTCTGCACTTTGTGGGATCCAGCATTTCTGATTTGTTAATTAATATTTGCTTATAGAATTATGTACATATAGTAAATACAGCTGTATCAGCAGTACGGACAGTTAGTCAATACAGCTCCCCTCAGCTCTTTGTCTTCTGCTATAAATCTTCTAAAGCTGAGGAGAGGGGAAGTAACTCTGTTGGGTTTATGCAGTCTAAGAAGGTGGTGTTGGAAGCGGGGCCAGCACTGTCCCAAGTCCACACACTGTCCTTCTGGGGCTTTTCTAAATGGGCTTACAAATGTGCAGGAGCGTGAGACAGCCGGGGAGAGGGAGGACGGGGCCTTGACCAGCGTCATTGCCAGCCTCAGTCTGAAGTATCAGGCCTGAGAGTAAACTGCTTAATGTCATGATCAGCAAAGCAAATAACATGGATTTTATTTTGAGATTTATCTTTGCATAAAAATTATGCATTTTGATGTTTATTTGAAAACTAGATTGTGTAAAATACATGTGTTTTAAAACATACGTAAATGTGAAGACACCTTTAAAACTCACTTCTGTCGGTATCGGACCTCACTCTGTGGTATGCATGCTTCCCAGCCTCAGCTTGCTTCAGTATCAGACCTCACTCTGTGGTATGCATGCTTCCCAGCCTCAGCTTGCTTCAGTATCAGACCTCACTCTGTGGTATGCATGCTTCCCAGCCTCAGCTTGCTTTCTGGCTCCCCCTCCCCACCTCACTCCCTCTCCTCTCCCCTTTTCTATGTATGTATTTATATGTGTGGTTTACATGAGTTATGGTGTGGTTTTCTTCCCCCTTTATCATTTTTATATATTCTGTATTTTCTATGTTAGTTAGCCATTAATTAGTTTTATAATGGAAAAAAGCACAATGAGATTGAATTTTGATAAATAATATAATATTTAGTATAATATCATGCTACCTGACTCTGACGTTTATGATAAAGTATGGGGATTATGGACAAGGAGAAATGATATCAAAGAAAGGTTTTGAAAGGTATTTCCTCATTGAAAATTTTCAAATGATCACACTTAATTTTTCTTCTCTTGCCATTTAAAGAGAGGGAAAATACTTATTTTTAAATATCCCACAATTACTTTTATTTTTTAATAGAAACATAACAGTAATTAAAAAATACTGCTTTTCCCCCCTTAGTTTTTAAAGTATTACTTAATTGGCTTTAAACTTGCTTCATGTTTCTTTATTGAATTAAAAAATTACTTTAAAATTGGTTTGTGTGTGTATATGTGTGTGTGTGTATATGTGTGTGTGTTTTCTTTTAAAAAATCTTTTGTTCAAATCTTTTTTAAGTAATTTTTTTATTTTTTGAAATTAAATTATATCATTCCCCCTTCCTTTTTCTCCCTCATCCCCTTCCTTGCTCTCAAATTAATAACCACATCTATTTTATTTTCCTAAATATATAAACATATATTTTTTATGTTCATATAATGTTCATATAATGTTACTTTTTTTTTCTTTTTTGAGACAGGTAGCCCTGGTTGTCCTGGAAATAATGTTACTTGTGTATTTGAAGGTATATGACCTCAGGGCTGACCACTTGGGATTAGATACCCAATTGGAAGGGCTCTTCTCTAGAGAAGTAGCCTTCTTTAGTTGCCTGTAATTCTTTATATTTTTTTATTCTTAGAGCCCCAGATAAGTGAGGCTTTTACCCCTCATCAAAGAAACTTGTCTTTGCAGCAGATGGAAATCATATAGAAAACCACAAGCAATCAAACTCCAGAGAACAGGAGACTGTGGTGCCAGTCCCAACTGATACATCTGAACACGACCCCTGACGTAAAGCTCAAGCGACATCACTGAAGAGGAGGCCAGAATGAGAGCCAGGGGACCAGGAAGTCTGTGTAGACTGTGCTTCCTAGAAATGACAGGGATGCTATACCCGTGAAATCTCAGCACGTGGTTGCCCAAACAAGACCTGAACATATCCTGTGTTCCTTTTACAGGATATCCTGGTGATTTTTTTCTACTCAGTTGAAAAGGACATATTAAACAAAAGAGACACTTTAGTATAAGAAGTTGATGAACATAAATAACAACATTAGCCATGCTTGTTGCTCGTTTTGGTTGCTGTAACAGGGAAGGGGACATGATACAAGAATTTCGATGTTGGCTGAGCCGACCCTCCTGTTCACATTGCAGCCGCGCGTTACTGTGGAAGGGAGTCACGTCAAGCAGTAACAAGCTGGGTAAAGGAACATTTCACAGCTTCACCGGGTTGATTGGGTCAGCTGCTTGATGAAGTAAGCACTCAGTGGCTCCCCAGCGTCTAGAACAGGCGTGAAACAAGATCCTGTGCCACGGAGCCAGCGTTGGGACGGCGCTGTTTGGGGAGCTACCTTGTCAGCTGTAATCGGGACCCTTGGCAATGCAGACCTCTAGTTCATAATTCCACTTATGGACTGATAGCCTCAGGACACATTAGTTAACTATGAAAAAAGTGTGTGTAATGAGTGCTGTTTTCATATGGTGAAAATCAGAAACCACTGTCCAGTCGATAAATAGTTTTTGCTGTAGTTACTTGTAGAATAACACAAACTCATCCGTTAAATGATGTAAAATAGGAAGCATAATTCTGGCCTAAGGACTGTAAAGTGATAAAGATTCCAGATAAGTTAGAATAATGTGGGGGATTAGATGTTCCCAAAATATGCATTTATATACAAGGAGATTAGGAAGAAACTGAAGATTTTAAGTTCTGAAAGGCTATGTCATAAAAGTAGACATCTTCTGCAGGCAGCTGGAAATGTAGGAGTGAACAGAGAGGAACGAGATGGAGGAAGCGTGTCCCAGAGGTAGCCGTGAGGGGAAGGAGGAGTGGATCTTGAAGACACTGGTGCGAACATTAGAGGGTGGAAGAGCCAGGAATAGTTGCTGTTTGGGAAATTTGCCGAGCAAATTGTTTCTTTGAGGGGAAATAGAGCAGAGAAGCAAAGAATAAGAGAGCAGAGGATAGTTTTATTGCTAATTTAGGATATTTTCCTTTATGATTTAGGATACCGTAGTATCGAGTGGAAAATAGAAAGTTTGGCATGGATATTCCTGAAGGAATAATAATAGTCTTAAAAACTGGTTCTGTGCGATAGCTCTGCAGGTACTTTCCCCCAAGTCTGATATCCTGAGTTTGATCCCTGGAACCCTGGAACATGGTGGAAGGAGACAATGGGCTCCTGCAAGCTGTTCTCCGGCCTCCACATGTGCACCATGGCACATGCATGTGTCAAATACACACACAATACCTCCATGTAAAAGTGGGCAGATTTTGATGATTGAAAAGTACGTTTAGTTAAAGATTAAAATTAAGTGGAAATAATTTGTGTATTTAATAGAAATGCATACAAACATTTGTTATAAGAAAGGATGTATACTAAGGAGTCAAAAGACCAATTTTATTTATTTACTTATTGACTAATTCATATTTTGGAGATTGAAAAATGATAAGCAATCTAAATGCTTTACAGGGTAAAGTGGCAAATTCATGTTTAAATCTTTTAGAAAAAAAATATGTAGGCTGTATCGTTCCTTTTAGAAACTCAGTGATTTATATTCTGTGTCTCGAAGCAAGTAAAGGACCTGGTGACCATTTCTTATGTGTCACACAGTAGTTTATATGTTTGCTTTAAGGGACAAATTAGTGACATCGGGAGATTTCACGGTAACTCTGTGGAGAGAACTAGGGCATTTGTAGTGAGAACAGTGTGGTTCGGCTGTACACAAAAGAAGTATGATACAGGCCAGTGCAACATTCCAGTGCCTGCCTGTGTTTCCTCCAGGGGCTGTGGAGGAAGTGTGTCTGCCCAGATCCTGTTATCCTCACAGCCTTGTAGCTTGAAACTGGTAGAGCCAGCGTCCTTCATGAGACTGCCACTGGAGTGCACTTGTGTTTCTCTGATGTACTGATGCTCCTGGTTGACTCTGTAATGTAAAGGCTTAGGTTTCTATATACAGTTCCTTCTTTTTATTTCAATACATTATGAAAATAATTAAGCAGCAAAATTTACTGGGCGATCTGACTGATGACTCTGCTAATTATTGAGAACATTAGGTTAATAATGCGGAACAACAACGAAAACCCAAAACTTTAGAGATCAGGTATACTTACGTTGCTTTTACAAGTGAGGGGTTTGTGAGAGAGGAAGATTGTTTCCTGCTCCCACTGGAAGCTGGCTCACCCACTTTTTCAGTCATTTCTGCTGTGCTGAATCTTATAGAACTACTTGCTCAAATGTGAATGTTACCTTCCTTTCAACAACTCACTCATTGTAGATTTGGTTTCAGCAACTCAGCAGGCACAGTGTCCAAGACAAATACCACTTGGTAGGGTAGGAAGAGACGGGGATAGAGGAGCGTGGTCATGGGTGTCCCCTGTAAGGATTGTTATGACTTAGAGTCATAGGTGTGGGACTCAGTTTTGACAATGTAACGTATTAATGATGTGACTTTTGACAAAGCCCTAAATACTGCAGGTTCAGTTTCTTCATGTATACTATAAAAATATTGGTTGTTGGTTTACTTACACCTCTTAGGCCACTTGTGAGGGTCCAGGCCAGTATGAGAGTCAAGTTCTAGTTCACCAGCATTTGCTGACACCACTGTATGCTTGGTGGTATTGAAGAGATCAGTGCTAAACAATGCAAACTTATGCAGCATATTATGAAAGGCCCCCAAATTAAGAATTACTATTTAGCATTAAGTGTGATTTCTGTACTGATGAGGTTTTTAGAACATTAGTTGTTTAATTTGAAAGGTCTCTAGTCTCCAAAGAGAGACTTTTGTGTCCTTTGAATTCTGAAGGCAAAAGGCTCCGTGGGAGCCTGACTGAGACTGTTGTTCTAAAGAATCTAGGGTTGAGAAGAGGAAAGGAGTGCCATCACCCCCAGGAGCTGTGACCCCGCATGACCTGCGAGGTGCTGGATTCTCAGGTTCATTATTGTCCTTTAAGCCAGCCCTATTATACTGGGCAGTCTTTCTTGCCCGAGAGACTAAGTCACCATTACTACTCCTGTAGAGAACAGATCAGATAGCCTTGGTTCAGTTGTTGTTTGCTGTATTGAAGGATTATTTAGCTTCACTAAAATTTTAGTGTTCTGTTTTAAGGTTGATCACTTCCTATCAGTCTACAGTGTTAATCCTAGCCCTGCTGTGTATGGAAATGATGATGGCCGGTGATCAGTTTCCTATTATAAGCAAATTGACATTTGTAGTCATGTGTATTTTTGAAATTTATAACAGTGTCGCCTTGTTAAGATTACAGATTGTTCTTTTTTGACAAGTCTCTAATTAGAAATAGAGTACCTCTTTCATTTCTAAATTATTTGGCTCTGAGGATTGTATTCTGGGTTTCACATTTCCTCAAGCTGCTGAAATGGACCTCCAGGCCTCAAGCTCTAGGTGTGCTGTAGTTTTTACTGTTTTGCATGCATACATATAATTATATGTTGTAGAATATTATTTTAAGGTGTGTGCTTTTGTTTATGTTGCATTTGTTTAGCTCTGTGAAGCTGTGTTGCTGTGCCTGTCTAAAACACCTGATGGTCTAATAAAGAACTGAATGGCCAATAGCAAGGGAGGAGAAAGGAGAGGTGTGGCTGGCAGGCAAAGAGAATAAATAGAAGGAGAAGTCTGGGAGGAGGAAAAGGAAGGAGCGAGAGAAGGAGGACTGTAGGGGTTAGCCACCCAGCCACTCAGCCACACAGCAACCATGGAGTGAGAGTAAGAGTAAGATTTTCAGAAGTAAGAAAACCGGAAAAGCCCAGAGGCAAAAGGTAGACAGGGTAAGTTAAGGAAAGCTGGCAAGCAACAAGCCAAAATAAGGCTGGGCATTCATAATTAAGAATAAGCCTCCATGTGTGATTTATTTGGGAGCTGGGTGGTGGGCCCCCCAAAGAAGAGCCAAAAACCAACCAACAACAATTACAAAGTCAGCATTTTGAATTATGTGCATTTTAGGAACAACAGTTATTGCTAAGTCCTGTGGTTTGACAACTGGTATAAGTTGTATATACCTAAAAGATGGGTATATACCAGCGTATATACTGGTGTAAGAGACCGGTGGGATATGCGGTGATGATATACAAAGGGCTCAAGAGATGTAAGTGATAAGGAAACATGGTGCTGATATTTGATTGGCTGGGTTTTTGTTTGTTTGTTTGTTTGTTTGTTTGTTTTTCTCTTTTTAGTTTTCTGGTAGAATATAAACACTAGAAGTCCAGTACAGTGATAACCCTTTGGATTCATTGAAGCATGCAACAGGTTTTACTTTGAGTAATTGAAATGGGATGACATGACATAGTGGGAGGTTTAGACAATGTGTTCATGAAAGATGACTATTATCTCAGAAGTCATTTTAAATTAGTTTTTGTGAAGGGGAAGTTACAAAGAGAGGTTAATCTTGGCCTTTATTCAAATGTAAAATGAACTAGTTTCAAAGACTGTAGTTAGTTCATTAGTTAGCAAGGGATGGCTAAGACGGCATGATCTTCAGAGTGGAATTGTGAGCACACGGAGATGAACACAGTCGTGCATGTTGTTATGCACTTACAACAGATGCAGGGCCAGTAAAGCACTATCTACTCCATCCCACTAGGTGGAATTCTTTTGTATTTCTGTATGGTTGGCTGTTTGGTGTTTTTATATGTCTTAGCAATGAAGAATTGTAAAGTAGCTGAAAGATGGTGAGAGGTTCAGGCCCTGGTAGAGTCCCATAATCTGCCAGGTTGAAGCAGTTAGGGCAAGATGTTCAAATCCTCTTTAAGTAAATATATGCAAGTGTTCTTATAGGTTTTATTTTTTCACATTTTTCCTGACAAATCTTAGAGTTTAGATTTGTCAACAGACATTTAACCAACTTTATTTACATTTTATCGGAAGGATTGCATTCGGAGAGCCCCTCTTGTCTCCTTCCTCCCTTATCATTCCAGTTAGCTTTGTGTGTGTGTGTGTGTGTGTGGGGGGGTCTGGATTGTGTGCCGTGTACCCTTGTGGATGTCAGAGGACAACTTTGCAGAGTGGCTTCTCTCCTTGCACTGTTATGTGGGTTCAGGGAGCAAACTCGGGTTGCCAGACTTTCACAGCAAGCACCCTTCACCCACTAAGCCGCCTCACCTGCCCCACTTAGCTATTCCAGAGTGTTATTTGTTATGATCCACACATGGCTAGTCAATTAAATTAAACCCGGATTATGGTTTTTGTAGGAAATGAAAAATCAAGAGCCTAGAAACATTTATTGATCACATACTTTAGAAAGTTGAAGCTAACTAAAAGATTTATCTCAAGAGTTGGCCCTTAAAACCAGGTATGGTGGCACATTCCTTTAACCGCAGCACTCAGGAGGCAGAGGCAGGCGGGTGTATGAGTCCAGCCTGATCTACAGAGTGAGTTTTAGGATGGCCAGGGAAGAACTAATTCGTATCCTAACAGTAGAAATTGAAAAAAAAAATCCTTCTTATCTCTCTCTCTCATCTATCTGTCTGTCTGTCTGTCTATCTATCTATCTATCTATCTATCTATCTATCTATCTATCTATCATCTATCTAACCTACCTACCTACCTACCTACCTACCTACCTACCTACCCATCATCTATGTGATCTATTTGGGCATGGCATGTGTGTGGAGGTCAGAGAGCAATCTGTGGTAGTCAGTTCTCACCTTCTGTGATAGAGGTCCCAGGATTGAATTCAGGTCTTGAGGCTTGGAGTCAAGTGTCTTTACCACTGAGCCATCTCAAATGGTCCCTGAAATATAAAGCAACATAAGTAACAGACCTCCTTGTGGTGTTAAGTATATTTGAATACAGGTCCTTGAATTTAGTACCTTTTATGCTTCCTTTAATTGAGAATGAAACATGTCCCTTTTAATATGGTTGTGGAAAAGTGGAAAATAAACTGAATTTGAATCATTTTCCCTAGTTTTTTTTAAATTTTATTTTTATTTTTTATTTAACTAGGGCTTTAGTGCTTTGAGGCCTTTCATTGAAGTCTTTGGTCTCTTTTGATTTTGGACAGTGAGAGGGAAGGACATGTTTCCTTTTTTTTCCTACATGTGGACATAGTTTTCCCAGGGTCATTTATTGGAGACTTGTCCTTTTTTCAGTGTGGGCTTGGCACCTTTGTGGAAATCAATTGTATAAATTATATTTGGGTTCCATATTCTTCCATTAGTCAGTTTGTCATTGTAACAGCACCATACAGTTTTGGTTCTGGTAGCTTTGTGATTCATTTGAGTTAGTTTGATATTTCCAGTTTTGTTCACTATGCTCTAAATTGCTTTGAGTATTTGATAATACTTTCAGTTCCATACAAACATAGGTTGGTGGGAATGGGAATTTAGAATGCCATTATTGAAGAGAGTGTGGAGCCTATTTAAATGCTATAACTAGAACTGCCATGTGATTTACTAGTCTCATTGTTCGGTCTATATAAAAACATAAAATCAGTAGTTTGAAGAGACGTCTGTAACATTCCCAGTAGTCATGGTGGAATTGGGTGAAGTGTCTGTTCACAGATGAGTAGATGAAGTGTGGTGTTTATGATTCAATGTAGAGAGGACTATTCAGTCTTAAAACAGTCCTGCCATTTACATCAACCTGGATGATTCTGGAGAGCATAAATAAAACAAATGGGGCACAGAGGGAAATGTCCTGCATCTCTTTCCTATGTGCACTAAATAAATTCATCCCAAGGTGTGCAAGGTAGGATGCAGGTCACCAGAGGGAAGAGGGGTGAATGGGGAGATGGTGGTCAAGGAACTTGTCATTATTGTTAGGGAATAAATATTAAAAAGGCGGAGGGACAGAGAGTAGGGAAGTAACTGTCAAGGTAAGAAATGGGGGAGGCAGGAGAGGAGTGGGGAAAGACTAGTAATGACTGTGGAGCTTGTGTTTCATGTGATGATATCTAAAATCAGCTGTGGTCACAGCCTTGTGATCATACTAGTAGATAATTACTGGAAGAGCTATTGGATACACATGTTCAATGTGTGCTTTGTATATGAGGACTGCTCTTCCATAAAGGGGTACAGAAAAGTAAAAAGCATACAGCCCTTGTCTTAGTCAGGGTTTCTGTTGCTGTGATGAAACACCATGACCAAAGCAACTTGGTGGGAAAGGGTTTGTTTGGCTTACACTTCCACATCACTGATCATCACTAAAGGAAGTCAGGACAGGACCTCAAACACAGCGGGAACCTGGAGGCAGGAGCTGATGCAGAGGCCATAAAGGGGTGCTGCACACTGGTTGGCTCCTCATGGCTATCTCAGCTTGCTTTCTAATGGAACCCAGGACTGCTCAGAATGCACCGCCCACAATGGGCTGGGCCCTCTCACATCGGTCATTAATTAAGAAAATGCCCTCCAGGGTTGCCTACAGCTCTATCTTATGGAGGCATTTTTTTAAATTGAGGTTTCCTCCTCTCAGATGACTTTAGCTTGTGTCAAGTTGACATAAAGCTAAGCCATCACGGCCCTAGAAATGACACTATAATAAGATATCTACTAGTTAAAATATATTCAATAATTAACTGTAAAATTTAATGTCAGGCTGCACAGCTTCTGATCCAAATGTCTATTAAACTGTATAGAAGTGCATTTAATTGTATAGGTTTTGGATCTAATTAATTTTGGTGTGGGTTGGTTTCATTTATTTGTAAGTTTTTAATTATGAAATTATTAAAAACAAAACATTAAAATTGAGATTAACTGAATATTGATTTTCTTATTTCTATGCTTTACCTATTTGGAAACAGAAACTTACTTTTTGTTTAGATAGCTGAGAATAAAATGTCACTTGAGAATTTTTATGATTCAAATCACCAGTATTTATGCAGTTTCAATTCACTGTTATGAAACTGTCTCACAAGGTTTGGTGATGTGTGAAATACACAAATGTATGAAGTTCTTGCTATGCACTTAAATACATGGCTAGCACACTTCAGTAGATTCATAAATGTTTATGTGTTCTGTTTCTAGCATGCATTGTTGGAGGTGGCAGGGGATCTTGTTGATCAGGAAAATCAGACATGTTAATCTGAAGAAAAGGAGAGACAGCCTCAGGTGAACTCAGGCACTGAACTGTGTGTTTAGGACCGGTGTTCAGGTCAGGAGACTGTGGAGATGTAGTACAGTGGGAGAAGAAACACACTATACAAAGGGCTGTGTTGAGATTTTTGTGGCCATAAAAGAAGATTAACATATAGATGCATAAAGCCATGCATGTATATCTGACATACAGACAAAGTGAAACTGTTGTAAGGAATAAGGGGGACTAACGGGAGGAGGAGGGATGAAAACCAGAGGGGGAGGGGGAGCCTGGCAGAGGAGGAGGGATGGCAGTGAGAGGGGGAGCATGGCAGAGGAGGAGGGATGGCAGTGAGAGGGGGAGCCTGGCAGAGGAGGAGGGATGGCAGTGAGGTAGGGCATGGTGGACATAGTCAATGTACAATATAAATCTTTTATGAAAACTTTAAAAATTTCAATTCAATTAAAAAATCTAGCTAAGAGTAATCACCATTAATACTTTAGTAAATGCTAGATGGATGGTGCATATGGTGGGCCCCACTATCCATGAGGATATGTTTGAAGACGCCCAGTAGTGTTGAAACTCAGGATAGAACAGAACTCTGAGTGAATGCTTTTCCCGTTGTAGCTCAGTGTTTGCCACGTGCTGCACCTGGACGGTTTATATGCTGAGGCGCATCAGCACAGCTAGTGTGCACCCTTCCTTTCATTATTCGCCAAGAGGAGCTTCATTAAACAGAGCGCTTCATGGCTTCCTTTTGGCAGACATGAAATGCCAGTGTCAGCACTCTTGTGTAGTTTGGGCCCACACGAAGCTGTGTGGTACTGTGACACTTGACCTGATAGACCAGGTGACTTCCAAGTGTGTAACAGGTATACAGCATGGGTGCCCTGGACAGGAAGGTAGCATATGCAGTGTGGCTACACCAGCCACTGCAGCTACCCAGGACAAGATGGTTCCCAAGAACGGTACATGATTTCAGTTTTTGTGGAATTTGAATGAGTAGTTTTCTGTGTGCTCCTCGGCTGACTGTAGGTAAGTGAAACCTTGGAAATGAAACTCAGATGGGGGAGGGGAACTGTAGCAGGGTCCTGTGATGTTGTTCCCTTTGGGGGAAGGGGCCAAGTAGGCACAGAATCAATGACACAGACTCTGGGAGAATGTTGAAACAAGAAGCTCAGTTTATTCAGGAAGAGGCAAACCTTATATACCCTCCACCCCACCCTGGGGGGAGGTCTGATGAATATGCATCTGCTGGTGTGACATGGCTGCCTCTCATTGGTCCAGGTCATCTCCAGATCCTGTCTCAGCTACTGTTGCTATGGCCCCTAGACAGACCCAGGTTGGCTCTTAGAAAGTATCCTTTTACTGGTTTGGGCCGGCTGGCCCTCAAGCCTGTTAGGGATGAGTCATCCCACAGGGAACTGCTTTATATCATCTCTGATGTTATAGCAATGGACTCTTATTCATATTAATAACACAGAGGAGAAGAGTCTCATGCAAATGAAGTAAGAGACAGGAGAAGTTATTTAGATAGCGCTGCCTTGGTAGGGGAAATTGGGACAGGAAAGTAGGAGCTGATCATCCAGTGGGCTACTGAGCATCTACCGTGTGTTCTAGTTCTTGTGATAGCCCATGAAGCTTACTGCTAGCAAGAAGAAACAGATACTCGTTAGATATGCAAGTTCCATAATATGAGGAGGAGGTAAGTGCTGGTACGTGTGTGTGAGCGGTCAGGATGTTGCTCAGGACCTGGTGAGGGATTGCTGTGTAAAATGGGGCAAAGATGGGGTGTTGAGTTAGAGCATCACAGCAATTTCCGGTTTAGGTTTCTTTCCTTTCTCTTAAAGTTTTGGAGAGCCTGGAGTTGGTTTTGCTGAGAGAGATCCCGGCAGAGGAATAGGAAGTGCGCAGACATGCTTTCATGATTGAAATAAAATTCAGACATTTTTTCCTGTGATGTTCCTTTCTTGTCCTTTTCTGTTCAGCAATGGAAAACAATAAAGCATGTTGTCGGAAACTAGGCAGCAAGTTATCAGTGCTCCAAGCCAGAGAAGACAGATTGGAAATAGATTCTACTTACCAAGGATTTTGGCTGCATTTGAGTCATATTCTCCTTAGGAATTTTATGGCAATTTTACATAGCCCTGTCTTGCTTTGGGAATTCTATGTCTTATCCATTTTTCAAAAGACTGTATAAACAAAGCTACTTTGGCAAAAGTGTGCACATCTTGACAGCTTGTAAAATAATAGCTCCTGACTTTCAATTTCAAATATTCAGACTGTACTATAGATTACCTCACTAAACCTGATCTGTCTTATAGTTAGGTACATTTTATGAGTGGGTGCTGATAGGAACTTTAAAGACCTAAATCTTGATTTATGTATAAAGGTTGCCATCATCAGGTAAGATGAAAGTGTTCCAGGTGTCGCTGAGTGCTGACAGGGTCCTCTGGAGGCAGTTCTCCCAGTACCCTGCCCATTCGCAACTAGAGCCACTTAAATCTGTGTGAAGACACCATTAGCTTCTGTTATCTGGACTTGTGTATCTTGTCTTGCAATCTGCTTATGGCTGCTTTGTAACCATTCATTGCACTCATTTCTCGGCTTATGCTACTAGTGCTGTGTGCATACAAAATGTTTCTGTATTGACTAGTACATATTCGGACATTTGTTTTGATAACATCTCAGTGATGGATCATGTAATGTCAGTTTGTGGTCCTTACTGGATGAGGATTGAAAGGATTTCTTTTATTTTTTATTTTTTATTTTTTTATTTATT
Source organism: Peromyscus attwateri (assembly GCA_902168425.1). NCBI lineage: Eukaryota > Metazoa > Chordata > Mammalia > Rodentia > Cricetidae > Peromyscus > Peromyscus attwateri. The sequence continues at coordinate 24,872 of CABHPP010138555.1, read as the reverse complement.
TATTTATTTTTTGGTTTTTCGAGACAGGGTTTCTCTGTGTAGCTTTGCGCCTTTCCTGGAGCTCACTTGGTAGCCCAGGCTGGCCTTGAACTCACAGAGATCCGCCTGGCTCTGCCTCCCGAGTGCTGGGATTAAAGGCGTGTGCCACCAACGCCCGGCCGATTTCTTTTATTTTTAAGATTTATTTTTATTTATCTGTACATGTGTGTCAGTGTGAGTGTATGCTGTGTGTGTGAGTACCAATGGAGACCCAAAGAGAGCATCAGATCCCTTGTAGCTGGAGTTATAGGCAATTTAACAAAGAAGGGAAAATTAAAACTGATTTAAAGCTGGGTATGGTGGTGCATGCCTTTAATCCCAGCACTCCTGGAGGCAGAGGCAGGTGGATCTCTGTGAGTTCCAGACAAGCGTGGTCTACATACTACATTGCAAGTTTCAGGGCAGCCGGAGCTACATAATAGAGAGACCCTGTCTCAAAACGAAACAGAAAAAACAAAAAGCAAAACAACCTTAAAAAAAGATTTTAAAAATTAGCACTACTCAGAGACACAGCAATGCCAGACACTATCCTAATGACTTCCTGAGTGTTCAGTGTTTGTTTTGTCATAGTTAGACCCTTAGAGGTGGAAACTGTTGTCATCTCATTGAAAGCAACAGACAGATTAAGTAATATCCCATCTTCCTAATAGTATGCAAGAGGATATTTTATAGAACTAGCAAGGTAACTTGCTACTTTTAAGATAATCCAGGTAGATGATCTGCTGTCCCATCTTTCTGATCATGTGCATTTGTGTGTGTACAAACACATAACCACACACATGTACATACTTGCAGTGCATTAGCTGAGTTTTACATAATGTATATCAACAGAATATTTTAAAACATAAGGGAATGTATGCTATAATTAGTAAGCAAAAGCATAAATTTAAAATATTAATGACAGTAGTAGCAATTATATTTCTCTGAAGCGATGTAGAGTATCAATTAAACATCCATTGAAACTTCTTTGTCTTTTAAAAAGCGATACTACAAAATGTGCACACACTGCATTCTTACAGTTCAGCTTTCCTATCTACAATGCAGTGAAGTATTCTTCTCTTTACACTACAGAGAAACCAGATACCAGCCCCCCC
>CABHPP010138555.1:0-23639 GCA_902168425.1 Peromyscus attwateri | reverse complement strand
AACCCCCCCACCACACACACACCTCTTTCCATTGTGGCTGAGTAGGAACAATTGAACACACTCTCAGAATATTTACATTGATACCCACATTTAAAAATAGAAGGCAGAGCAGGCAGTGGTGGCGCACACCTTTAATTCCAGCACTTGGGAGGCAGAGACAGGTGAATCTCAGTGAGTTCGAGGCCAGCCTGGTCTGCAAAGCAAGTTCCAGGACAGCCAGGACTGTTTCACAGAGAAACCCTGTCTTGAAAACCAAAAAACCAAAAACCCCCCCAAAACAACAACAACAAATAGGCGTTAGAATGGGAGTAACCATGTGCAGTTTAGTGGAGCAGACATAAACATTTTAGTAATTCGAACCTTTCCCAGGTTGTGTCAGAACATGTGTAGACCTGTATTTCCCTGGGACATTTTGAGCAGCATTCTGTTCCATGCAGCTCGGACTGGGAGAGAATATAAAATAGAACACTAATGTGTTCTCTGTCAAGATCTGTTCAAGAAGACTTGAGACATGTCTGTGCTCCGTGTGCCCGGCCATACTCAGCCCTGCATGCTTGCCAGGTGTCTTGGGAACTCAGTTCCTTCTGAATCAGAGCGAGGTCATGGTTTGACCCCGCCTACTGAGGGTCTTCCCCTCCCTGGATTGTCCTAAAAGTATGCTCAAAGCCATGGTAGTCTGAAAGCATTTTAATCTAGCTGAAAAGGGGGGGCATCCAGTGCTGAACAGTTTCCAGACATTCCGTTTCCAGTCCATTGCTAGGGCCCACAAGAATCTCCTCTATGGGCTTCAATTTTCTTTTCTTTAAAATCAAGCGAGTGGATAAGAACACTTAAACCTTGTCTTGAAAGAAATAAAGCCAAACTGTCTCTTATGTATACTTCACTAACTGATTTAAGAGGCTTGTGCTATATGTGAAAAGTGAATGTATATGTGTGTGTATGTATGTATGTATGTTTGTATGTACATATGTATGACTCCTCAGTATAGTTAAAGCACACATGAAACCCAGGGTTTCTGGAAGGTTCTGAGGCCTACAATCACCCTGATCCCTTTCAACACAGGGGATTTTGTTCTGTTCTGTTTATGTGATAATTATGCTGATGTCTGAGCCAGATTGCTCTGGTTTTTAGTTCACCGGATTTAACTTGTACAGCATCAGCTGACTATATGGGAAATTTGAAGTTACAATCCTATCTACCTGTGATCTCAAGGACCTGATATAGGATCTTGGGAACTTATGTTAGTATTTATGTTTGTTACAGAAAGCACATGCTTTTTAAGCTACCACCAGCCTTAGTTTCTACCAGATTGAATTTGTGTTGGTAGCTGGTGAGCATTTGAGATAGCACCACACAGATTTTTCAGGGAACATGTCCTCTCATTAGCAGGGACCATTACTGAAGGTTAGAGATATACTTTGTAGCCACTCTTGATCTGATGGGTGGTTTCAGGGTTATTTTCTGCAATATCCCAGCACTGATGAAAGTTTATATTGGGAGCAGAGGGTCACAGAAGAAGTAAATCCAATAGTAGAAAGTCCAGAGAATCAGTCAACTGCAAATGATGAAGTGGCTGGAATCCTATCTCTAAGCTACCCTCAGTGACTGAAACTAGTTTTGAAAAGGCAGACATCTGATAATAATGTTGGCTATGATTGTCTGTAGAGAAATACACCAAGATTGTGGTTGCAGATGTGTAGAACATGGTCAGGTGGCTCCTAGGAAGGAATCCCCTTGCTGGGCCTGGTACACTTAATAGGCATTGATTGTGATGCTTCTGTGAAAAATAGTTGAGAGCCCATTACCTGCAGGGCACCAGGATTTCACACAGCATTATCACTGTCGGTTTCCAGTATCCTGAGCTTTCTTCCATGAGCCATCAGGAGCCGGGAAGCATTTTTGAGAAGTGAGAACCTTCATGGGGGAGAGAGTGCCTGAAACAAGTCATTTGTGAGCTGCATTAGAACAAGAGGAAGGGAAGCAGAAGGGAGGGATTAGTGATCCAGTACAGGGGCGGACAGTTAGCAAGGCGTTAGGATTCGGGGTAGGGGTGCATTGCTAGCTGATGCAGCGATACTGAGATACAGTGTGGGAACTTTGAACTTCCTCTGTTCCTGGTCTAGGAATAGGAGGGCTGATTGCACTGCCTGGTGCCACTTTGTATCCCTTCTCTTCCTTTGGCAAGTGATAGACTCCTGAGCCCGCAGTTCCTCTGGGAGCAGGGAGTACCTCTGACTTCTGTTTGTTGTCTTAGTGTCTGGCACAGAGTAGAGAATTAATGTTTGTTGAATTCGGTACATATCTCTGGAGGCCGGTATGTTTAAATTGCAGATACCTAGGGAGATAGAGGGACTGCCATTTCTATTCTGAGGGTGGAGGGTTGGAAGGGAAAGGGGGACTGCTTGCTGTTCAGCAGCTGACAGGTTTTTTTTGACCAGACTTCCTAGAAGGAGAATGATTCATCTGAAGTTCCGTGCTTTGACCTCAGTACCCCCTGCTTGACTTTCAGCTTTGTTGGATGGGAAATGACAGTCCAAGAGAGTGGCTTTGCCTTCCATTAGCATGTCTTGTAACAGTACAGCTTTCTGTGACTAGGACAGTCACATGCAGAGGAGATTATTTATGTTAAATTAGATTTCCAAGGGAAAACTTCTAGCTTTAACTGCTGTTAAAGCTGGACCTTTGTTCTCTGGAGGATTGGGAGACCTGCTATAGACAGGTCATGTTTGCAAATGAGGGAAGAGACTGCTGACTGCTGTGGCTGTTTCACCTCAGACCCCTGTGTCTCAGTTAGGGTTTCTGTTGCTGTGAAGAAACACCATGACCACAGAAACCCTTATAAAGGGAAACATTTAACTGGGGCTAGCTTACAATTTCAGAGGTTTAGTCCATTGTCATCATGGTGGGAAGCATGGCAGCATGCAGAAGGAGCTGAGTGTTCTACATCTTGATCTCAGGCAACATGAAGTGAACTGCCAACAGGAAGTGTAGCTTGAGCATATATGAGACGACAAAGCCTGCCTCCACAGTGACAACATTTCCTCCAACAAGGCCACACCTACTCTAACAAGGCCACACCTCCTCATTGTGCCATTTCCTATGGGCCAAGCATGAGACTATGGAGGCCATACCTATTCAAACCACCACACCTTGTTTGTGCAAAAAGGAAATAGTAAGTTATTTAAAAAGTAACTATAATTTTTAATGTGTAAGAAACCCTTTTTCTATGGTGTAAGCTTGGCTGAAGAGTGAAGTGTGTGGCAAAGTGAGGAAGTTTTGTGTAGAGAATAATTTTACAAGCAATTAGTTCACTTCTTTTTAAGTTAGTAACAAAATGTAGCCTGAGAATTACATATTTGTATAAACCCAGACTTTGAAAAGAGAGGAGGGGGTTGGGGGAGAGGGCATGTCGGATGATATAGTTTATTTTCATAAAAGTTTATAAATTAGGACTGTAGAGATAGCTCAGTGGTGAAGAGCATTTGGCTGTTCTTCCAGAGGATCTGGGTTTGATATCCAGTACCCACATGGAGGCTCACAGTCCAATTCCTTCTTCTGGCCCCCCTCAGCACCAGGCACACATGTGGTATACTGATGTACATGCAAATGAGACACCCATACATATGAATGAATAAATATTAAGAAAAGTTTATAAATTGCACTTTTATTTCTCCTAATACAGAGGAAAGAAAGAATAATGCTGTAGTCTTTGTTATTTTAAATTTCATCCCCGTGAATTGTGGATGTAAACCATTTAGCTTGTCCAGGGAACATATTGCAGAAGTAGAAGAAATATTAAGTGCTTTTCCTTACCTTATTGTTAATTCCCAATATTCTTATTTTTCCTATTACTCAATTTTTTTTGCTCCCCCCAAATTAAAATTAGGGCTTCAAATAAGACTTTATAATGTATAATAAGGTGAAATTAGATGGGCAAGAAATGCAGTGTCTTCCCCAGACAGTGCACCTGCTTATCTTTTGCATGTTTGTGGAGGTGGCCCCTGAGCAGCAAGGACACTGTCACCATTGTCACCCAGGTGTGCACAGCTTTGTGCTTTGTTTGAGCTTCGACCTAAGCCTTTTTGATTCTGGTTTAGACCTTCTGGTCCTGTGTTCACCCTTCTGCTCTGTATTGGGTTTTTTTTTGAATCTGCGTTCCTCAAAGAGCAAGCTGATGTGTACAATAAAGAAGCTCATGAAATTATTTTGCCACCATGATAAATGCTCATGAAAAGCTCCAAGGGATCCCCAGGAAGGCATCATCTCTGAAATTCCATCACCTTTTGAAAGCAACATTTAGCAGTTGGAGTCTCAATTTAAGAAACACCTACAGTTGCAGCAGCTGGGTTGGAGTTCAATTAGGTGTGAATCTTTAAATCCTTCACTTAATTCTTCTCGTATTGGGGAAGGATGCTCTTTCATTCTTTCCTAAATATGAAATCCGGGATGACGCCTTTTTTTTTCCAGCCAGCTTTCATTGCTTTTATTTCGTGGTGGGCAAGTATGATCCTGCTGCTCACATCAGGTGCCTTGACTGGCCCCCCCACTGCTTGTTTGCAAGTCCTGGGCCTTTCCCAGCCTGTAAGTGGGAAGCTTGCTGGGTCAGGTTGCTGCCAATCAAGACCTGACCTCCCGCACTTCTCCCAGGCCTTGCTTTTCTGATGACAGGTGACAGACTGGTGATGGAGTTCATCAGAAGGAGTCAGTTCATCGTCTCAGGCGCCCAGAGAAGAGGATCATGTTGTGTGTGCTCTTTAGTAGGGAGGTCATTCTAGGTTTCTGCGTTTTATTATAAGATTTCTTGTGTTAATTAAGTCGGGCTATGCTATGAAGAAATACATGCAGATAAAACGCCCGTAAATAAATACGTAAGTAAATAAATACTAAGAAAAGTTTATAAATTGTACTTTTGTGTCTCCTAATCGAAAAGAAAGAAAGAATAACATTGTAGTCTTCGTTATTTTAAATTTCATCCCCGTGATTTGTAGACATCAATCCAGGGGACATATTGCAGAAGTAGTGGAAATAGTAAGTGCCTTTCCTTACCATATTATAATTCCCAATATTCTTATTTTCTGTATTACTCAATTTTTGCTCCTTCCCCCACTAATTAAAATCAGGGTCTCAAACAAGATTTTCTGATTTATAAGATAAAATCAGAAGGTAAAAACCACAGTTACTTGAGAACTCTTGGTGTCTCTAATTGCAGTGTTATTAAAAGTAAACTTTGAGGCCTGGCAGTGCCCACTTAGGTTATTAATTTCATCTCAAGTTTGCATGAGTCTAGTCACACAGTGGGATTGTGAACGTGTTTAGGGTGGAGCTAAAAGCTTTGTGGTGAATCCAGTATCCTGAGTTCAGGTTGATTGTATGCCTTCTTGATATTATTAGCATGGCTCTCCTGCTTTGAGAAGGCTATTATTCCTCCACCCTGGGAATTAAGCATGGAAAACACTTCATAAACACTTTATAGTTGTTGCCTCCCTCATCCCTAGTTAGATGATAGCTAGAAGGTGTTTATCACCTCTTCGGAAATGAGTGCATGAATGAACGTCTGCCTGCTCACACGTACCGCCTCTCCTCAGCCCAGACAACGTGTTTCTACTTGTGTCAACATGCATTCATTTCCCTGGAGTCCTTCGGGAGTCATGTATTCTCCCTAGAAAGCTCAAGGAGGAAATAAAAAAGATTGTATGCTTCCTGAAAATACTGTGTTCATCCATTAATTTTTAAGCATGTATTCATTCACTTGCGATGTAGGCACGAAGACATGCATTTATCCATCTGTCCATCTATGCTTAAAATTGTGTGTGTGTGCACATGTGTGTGTTTGTGTGTGGATGTATAATAATATATTTTAAAGCATTTACAGATTTGACAGAGTGGATAGTCATATTGCTTGATTTACAGCTTGCATTGTCTTTCTTTGTACTTTTTACACTATTCTACTTCTAAACCAATACTCATTCTCAGGAAGACAGAATGAGATTTTCTTGGGTGAAAATAAAATTGTTAGGTAAATGGCCATCTCTTTAGAAAGGTACTCTATCAAAATACTAAAAAAAAAAAATTTAAATGCAAATTGTATTCATTTTACCAAAAGTTTCTCATTTCTTTTCATAGTGACAGATTTATCTTGTATAATAAACATCTTATAAAGGTGTTTTAGGACTGTAGATATTAACCCAGGTATTTTTAGTCATTCATATTTTTAATATCAAATTGTTTTTTCTTTGTCTTTCAGTATTTTTAAAAATTACTCTAGAAACCTCTATTTCTTTTGACATTTTCAATGGCCTCTGTCTTTATCAGATATGAAACAGAAAACCTACTTTGTTTCTGACAAGTAAGGCAGAATGACTCACTTGTGAAATAAGGTTCTAATTGCCCTATCATTTTCTCCATGATTGAAATACGAGATAAGGGAACGATAAAGAAAATTACTCTTTTAGAATTTGCCAACAAATAAACAAAGGTGTCATGAGGGGTCAGATATGCACAGTATGCTACAGGACTGAGCCTGTGTGGTATGTAGGTGTGCCTTGCTGCTTTACAGACTACATTTGATGGAAGAGCATGCCATGAAGACCAAAAGGCTAACGTCAGTATTAACAGCACTCACATTTTTAAATAGATGCCATTAGCATCTCTTGAAAACAAGGTATATGTCCATATCTAACATGTAACCTGTTTCCTGGCAAGAAATGCCAGTGCTATGCTAGGTAATAATGAAACTGAGCCCTATGCTCTGTGTTTGCTCTTAGTGCACGTGAGAAGAGGTCCTTGTTTTTACTTCTTTTGAGATGTGGGGCTCCATTTATACTTAACAACAATGGTTAACATTTTGTGTGATGCCAGCACAGCATGGGGAATCATAAGGTGGTAACAGTGAATAACGTGTATCAGATACCCTGAATTTACAGACCTTGCCAGCACTCTGCAGCAGTATTCCTCCTGCTTGTGATTTATTCAGTTGAATGACTTAACTACATGTCAAAGTCAGCCTCGAATTCTCACTTCTTTGTATCTTGATACAGCAATAAAGTTTTCTGCGAAGTAGTATCAGTCATGTGCACTGAGAAATGAAATCAGGTGGTCTCTATCTTTGAAACAAATTTTTATTTATGTGTATGTGTGAGTGTCCGTGTGCATGTATGCTGTGTGTGTGCATGCCTGTGGAGGCCAGTCCAGTAAAAGGTGTCAGGAATTGGAGTTACAGGAGAGTGTCATCTGCTGGATGTGGGGGCTGGGAACAGATCTGGGGTCCCCAGAGATTACTCTTACCGTTGAGCCCTCTCTCCAGCCCCAGTGTTGTACTGTTTACCACTCTCGGTGGTGGTGGTGTGAACCCGGGAGAACAGGGCCTAAGAATGAGGTGGACTGAAGGAAAGTCTCATGCAGTAGCCAACTTTATTCAGAGTGGCAGACAGCTTATACCCTGAAGGTTAAAAAAGGTCACCTGAGTAAAATTCTCTTGAGTTCAAGCTCTCTACAGTCAATCTCAAGGACCAACTGCACATGGAAAAAGCGTGCTTTTCCATAGAGGCTTATGAGTAACGACAGCTGAAGTACACTCACTCCTGTCCACACACCTGGGAGAAGCACAAAAACACATTCCAAGAACAATTGTCTTTTCTGAAGAAACTGAGGTCACAAGAGTTGTGTCTTGTTTTCTTGGGGTTTTCTCATAAGCACTTAGAAAGCTTCCCGCATGACTCCATTCTTAGACTGTGTTCTGACATTGTGTCTTAGTGAGGGTGTCTATTGCTGCGAAGAGACACCGTGACCGCGGCATCTTATAAAGAAAACATTTAATTGGATAGCTCACTTATTGTTCAGAGGTTCAGTCCATTATCATCTTGGTGGGACATGGTGGCATGCAGGCAGATGTTGTGATGGAGAAGGAGCTGAGAGTCCTACATCTTGCAGGCAATAGGAAGTGGTCTCAGTGTCACGTTGAGGGAAGCTTGAGCAAAAGAGACCTCAAAGCCTACCCTCACAGTGACACACTTCCTCCAACAAGGCCACACCTGCTAATAGTGCCACTCCCTTTGGGGGCCATTTTCTTTCAAACCATCACACACTTGTATGGCTTTTTTAACCCCTGCTGGAAATCTTCAGTTACTTTTTGGTCAGCTATTTGAGTACTATTTATGTTTTTAATATATTGCCAGTCTTGAGAAGTATCTGAATATTACTTTTCCTACCTCTCTGCCATCCCCATGTCTCTAAGAACAAAATATCTCATTCAATTTAGGGATTATGTGAAATTACCAGCAGAAATGGTTTGAAACAAATTTAAAACCTTTTTGAGTCTGAACCTCTGACCCAACACAATCACTGGGTTTTTTTTTTTTTTAAAGGATTATTTGAGGTGAAGGTCCAGCGATATTCCTATTCTTAGCCCCTAATAGAGAAATGATGGAAGGATTCTAAGGTCTTTGCTAGTGAACTTGGTAAAGAGTGGCTGTCTAGATGAACAGTGAAGTAGGATACTTGGATTTGAAAAGAAGGTCATGGAAAACTATCTGGTCACCCAAGTGATCCGTAATACAATGGGACTGAGAAATAGGACTTCACGAATACTTTTCAAAAGCTGAGATGAATTCTCTCACCTCTGCTCCCAGCCCAGACCAAAAGCACCTCTATGCAATTGCATGGATACGTGTGTGGCACCTATTCATATCATCACTACAGTTTTTATTAAATGCCGAACACTGAGTGCTGTTGGTCTTTGTTTAATCTCATTTAGTCTATACAGTAAAAGGAAGGAATACATAGCAATACCCACTGTACTCCTAGTTTTCTATAGTTGTGAGAAAACAGCACAGCCAAGGCAGCTTAGAGAAGGAGGAGTTTGTTGGGCTGTGTTTCCAGAACATTAGGAGGATTGTAGTGGAGAAGTGTGGCATTGAGCAGCAGGCATGGAGGCTGGAACAGGAAGCTGAGAACTCACATTTTGAACTGTGGACACTGTTAGCAGAGGGAGCTAACACAAAATGGCACAAGTCTTTACACTCTCAAAGTCTGCCTTGAGTAACATGCCTGTAACAGGACCACACCCCCTACACCTCACAAACAATACTGTCAGTTGGGAACCAAGTATTCATATGCCTGACACACACCATGTTTTGCACATAATAAGAAAGTTATGTTTCCATGGACTCACACACACTAAAAGTTTAAGTTGTTTAGAAAGAAAAACTATCCCAAGGCAAAGGACCATCCACACTCTGAAAAAAAGAGATATAAAACATTTGAAAGGTCTAAGAAGTTAGTCAACTAAGTTTGACAATTCTTCTTCTTCTTTTTTTTTTTTTTGGCTTTTTGAGACAGGGTTTCTCTGTGTAGCTTTGGAGCCTGTCCTGGAACTCACTCTGTAGCCCAGGCTGGCCTCGAACTCACAGAGATCTGCCTGCCTCTGCCTCCCGAGTGCTGGAATTAAAGGCGTGCGCCACCAACGCCCAGCTATAATCTTGACAATTCTTTGATGCATTTTCTATTGAGCTAAGGTGCCATGTGAACCCCTGCATTTTAGTTTACTGGCTAGCCTAGGTGACCTTCTAGTGCCTGAGGATTCACTCTTAGGTTGTTAAGACTTTGCAGTAAAGTTTCTCAAAGTACATTGGGCAAAACATACTACAAAATGAAAACAAACCTCAAGATGTAATAAAATCAAGCACAGATGTATTTTTATTTATTTACATGTACCCATGGTTCTGCAGCTAGTAAGAGATGTTTCTATTATAGTGATGATAAAATTATGGCAGAATCTTCTAGCAGTATGTAGTATAACAAAAAGAGAGTTCTGATGAGTCTGAATCTATATCCATAAAGTAACTACCATAAAAACATGATACTTTCTTAGCCATAAGTTCAGTTTTACACACCACAGGCTTACTCACAGGATGTCCACAACTTACCATTCACTTTCTGTTCCCTTTGTCTTAGTTGGCCACGTCTTATCCACTCTTTATCATCCAGGAAGCGCTTTGTGCTGTCGGATGTCTTTCTATATGCTGTGAATAGATGCTGTTCCTGTTGGTTGGTAAATAAAGCTGTTTTGGCCTATGGCAAGAAAGCTTACAGCCAGGCGGGAAATCCAGGTGGAGAGACAGAGAGAAGGGCGGAGGGAGGGAGGGAGGCAGGCGCACAGCCGCTGCCCAGGGAGCAGCAAGATGCCGGCAGACTGGTAACGCCACGGCTAGGTGGCGAAACATAGACTAATGGAAATGGGTTCATTTAAGATGGAAGAGCTAGCTAGCAAGAAGCCTGCCATAGGCCATACAGTTTGTAAATAATATTTAGCCTCTGAGTGATTATTTTATAAGACCAGAGAAACTTATCACTGCAGCTTTGCCTGGCAGATTTCTCTGGCACTTAATGTATATAGCACAGTGCTACAGTTATTTTTATTTTTTTTCTGTAGCAGTTACAGACATCTGTTACATAGAAAGATTTTGACAAGTTTTCCTGGAATGAAAGGGTAGATAAGTAAATTATATGCATAATTAATTTTATAAGATTTTTAACCAGTTTTAACTACTTGGATCAATATTTCTAAATACTTGAAATATTCAAGTAAGGAGTAGCCACAGTTATGATAAAAAGTCTTAGGGTTACTTCCGTGGGTGACTTCAAAGTTAAAGGAGTTTCTTATAACTCCTTTTAGGAAATGTCTATAATTTATTATCAAAGATAGTAAGTACAGAATTGAAAGAATGTCACAGTAAGTATCAGTTATACTTGACCAAACACTTCAATTTTATGTGTGATCACTCCATCTGAGCCTGTTATTTCCTTATATTATATGATAAAGTAGGCGTGGGGTGCTTCACCCCAAATGCCTGAATTGCGGATGTTATTAACTAGAGTCAAGTACCGGCTCACAGGTGTTTTCTAGACAACATTTTTATACCGTGGTATGCAGAAATCTTAATGTAGCATTCTCCAGATTTGGTAGATGTGCCTGCACACTCTGAACCTCTGTCTTCTCATGGAACAGTCCTGTTACCTCAGGACTATTGTCCCATCCCTTCCTGATTGGCCTCTGCCTTCACGGCCCGTGTGAAATCACTGTTTTGATTTTTCTTCTCTGGCTGTACTTTGCCATGTCATTTTAAAGGAATCAGTGTGGAAAGGTTTAAGTGAAAAACCGAAAGGCAGAGGATTAGTGTAGTTGTTTGTTTTCATGGTGGTGGTGGGGTCTGAACCAAGGGCATCACGTACGGGAGGCAGTTCTCTGCCACTGTGTAATCACCTGCCCAGGGTTAGTGTGTCAGATAAACAGCTGAAGTGGCAGTCAGGAGACCCAAGAGTGCAATTGCTGAACGGAAGTCAAAAGGACTTCATGAAATAACCCCTGACATGGGTTTGGAGGGATGTCACATGTCGCTTGTGTTCCATTAGGCCGGTAATTGCCTGTAATGGCATTAGAATATATAAACCTGGAAGACACTTGATAAAAAATTTTGCCTAGTTGTTACCAAAAGTCACTAAATTCTGTCATCCAAATAAATACAAGGTTTTCAGAGGTCATAAACTCAAAATAGGGTGACTGTTTCTGATGTTTTGCTTTATTGCTAGAATTGTCTAATATTTATTTTTAAATGACTTAGATTAAAATACTGAAAGTATGTAAGTAATTCTAACCAATGCAAATGAAGAAAAATGTTTTGGAATGTATGAAATTGTCATGTATTCAGAGATTTTAATGCTGTGGGTAAATGTCATGAATACATGGTTATTGGACACAGGTATGCAGATACAGTGAATCCCACATGGCACTCAGGCCTTGTGATGCATCATGTAAGATTTACGTTTTATATTTTACATGACAGAGAAATAGATCCTCCTCATCTGAAATCTTGCCTGGGGTAAAGTAGACACTGTCCCTTGCAACTTATTATATTAGCTCCCGTAGTCTCTGGCCTGTTTTCTCTGTACTCTGCAGAGGAGTGCTAGGAGATGGGTGTAATAGTCTCCAGCACCCACCCGTCATTGTCCTCCATGTGCTCTTCTCTCCTTGTTCCTCTCTTCCCTGCCAGGGAGAACAGGTGTATCTTCTTTGTAACATGTGCTAAAGACTAGGAATCCTGTGATGCATGGCGATTCAGCTTCTACTGATGCTGTGTGGTGTCTGAACATTAGCTTCTACTGAGTCAGCACTTGCTTTTACATGTGAGCATCTTAGAGCTGGCAAGATGGCTCAGCAGGCCGAGGTGCTTGGTGCCCAGTATGATGACCTGAGTTCCATCCCTGCAGCCCACATTGTGCAAAGCAAAGATCCTACACGTTGTCTCTGACCTCTACAGCATGCTGTGGCATGGACATCATGTGTTTGAACACACACACACACACACACACACACACACACACACACACATACACACACACACACAGAGTGAATCTATGTAGTAGAAAAAAATTTAAATATGCACCATAGAATATGAAAAGGAGTTGTATAAATCAGGACACACTGGTGTATCTCATATAACAGATTATTCAATGTTAACTAAGTATTAATGTATTGATTAATATCTAAACTGAAGTGCCTGAACTAATTGTTGTCCACTGCCCTAACCTATTAGAGGTCTTTCCCTGTGTAGTTATGAGTATACAGTTAACTATCCTTTACTCTGAAAAATCTTTTACTTGTTCTGGATGTAGTAGCTCATGCCTATATTCCCAAAACTTAGGAAGGTGAGGCAGGAGGATTGCTATAATTTCAAGAGTAGCCCATATTACATGGTAAGTTCATGGCCAGCCAAGCCTACAGAGTGAAACCCTGTATGGTAGTTTGAATGTAACTGGCCCTCATAAGGTCATAGGGAGTGGATTTGTTGAAGTAGGTATGGCCTTGGTGGAGGAGTGTGTCATTGTGTAGAGGTAGGCTTTGAGGTCTTATATATGCTCAGGCCATGCCCAGTGCCTCAGACCATTTCCTGTTTCCTGCTGGTGAAAATGTACAACTCTCAGCTCCTTCTCCAACATGATTTCTGCCCATGTCGTACCAAAATGATAATGGACTAAATCTCTGAAAATGTAAGCTACCCCAATTAAATGTTTTTCCTTTGTAAGAGTTTCTATGGTCATGATGTCTCTTCACAGCAAGTGAAACCCTAAATAAGACACCCTGTCCTGGCCAACCCCCACCCAAAATTCACTTGTCATTCAAATCCTGTAGGCCATTTTAAATTTGTTCCATAATAGCTGTTCCTGGCCCATGAGTTTTGGGAATTTTTATGTTTTCTCTCAATTTTCAAAGTAGTAGAGAAAAGTATACATGAGTCATGGATCTGGAAAGATTGTTTCTTCTCTGCATTTCATTAGCTGTGATTTTTGAAGGGCTATAAGTATTAGGTTTCCATTATTTATGAAGGCAGCCAAATTCCAGAAAGAATAAATGTAAATATACAAATGTGGTTATTCTAGGACAGCTTGACTGGTATGAATGGCGCCTGAGTTCAGTCATCAGTACCACCACCACCACCACCACCAAAACAATCCACCCCAGCCCCAAACCATGGTACCATTCAGACCATCTCTCACTGTTCAGTTAGTTACATTATGTAATTCTTGTTGTGCAACCATAATCGCTATTTACAAAGCCTTTCGTTTTCCTAAATGGAAATTTAGTACCTGTTGAACAGTGACCATCAGCTGCCACTATTGCATTTTCTTTCCCCGTGAATTCTACAGTGGTTTTCAAATGAAGGTGGTAAGATAGCTTAGCCCCCATTGAATACTGAAGAACTATTTTTCCTTTTGTCTTTGTCTTTAGTAACTGCATTAGGACATAATCAAAGAAATGGAATATGCATATCCTAGGTCTAAAATTTGGTTCTTTAATTCATTTAGCATAATTTAATTTTGCATTAGTTGACTTTTTCCTTGACTGCCAGTATATTGCTCATATATTGGGATAACATTCTTCTACGGTTGCAGGAGGCAGCAAGGGAAAGCATTTCAGAAGTGTGCCTAGGCAATTAAATAAATGTAATCCATTTGAAGTTTCAGCCATTTATGTGAAATTAGGCACTTCATTTGATTTCTACCTATGGCTTTCATAAATTTGATTTACAATTTATTTGACGTAATTTCAGGCTGAGAATATTCCTGCAATACAATAATGAGAAATTACGTTATTGAAGTGTGGTTTAATGAAGTGTAAAGGGTATGAAATGAAATATAAATAACAGGTAACTCAGAGAATATTTATATAAGTGACATTTAGCTACTGTATTTTTTTACATTTATGTTGTCTGTGAATTTTTATAACCCAGAAAGGTGGTTTTACAAAGGTTGATATCATTTAGAACATTCTCTACAATGTAACTAGATGACAGAATTTTTGGTTTATTTTCTCAAATAAATTGATATTGTCAAGCCAGCACTTTGCTCAATATTTTTATTGAAGGGAAAGCCTTCACGGTCTGAATAACCATCACTGAATAACTGAATAACTCTATTAAGAGCTTCAGTGATGTCAGTAGTACAGAGCAGAAAGGGTTCTTGGTGTAATCCAGTTACCAGAGCGACGTTTGTGTTACTGTTGGTGAGACAGGGCTGGCTGCCGGGTGCTGAAAGCTGCAGAGATCCCACATTCGCCCGGAGGAAGCAGACGGCCTGTGTCTCACATCAGTCCTTTTGATGCTCCAACATTCAGTGCACAGATAGTGCGGGGAAATGAACATGCAAAGGTGACTAATTAATACATTTTTTTTGTTTTGTTTTTTGAGACAGGGTTTCTCTGTGTAGCTTTGCGCCTTTCCTGGATCTTGCTCTGTAGCCCAGGCTGGCCTCGAACTCACAGAGATCCGCCTGCCTCTGCCTCCCGAGTGCTGGGATTAAAGGTGTGTGCCACCACCGCCCAGCTAATACACGTATATTTTAACCAAGGCACAATTTGCCAAACCAAGAAAAAAGATCACAGACTTGGAGCCTTGAAACTTAGACCATTTTAGGAGGAGTCTTGTTTAAGAAGACATTGCAAGGTCAAATTTAAGCATTAATGTGTATTTAGAGTGAAACGTGGGCTCACAACTGGTTTTAAACTTCAATGTGTGATTACAAGATCATCGCAATGTTTAGAAATTGTGTATTAAAGCTGCTGCTGACAGTTTTAAGCTACTGTCTCCATCTATGGGATGTCCAGTTTTCTACATGGATCAGGGCTTTTGTAAGAAAATTTTCTACACAGAGACTTACTTGAATGGTAGTCTTTCTTGTAGGTAAGTTGATAAAATTTTGTTTTAATTATTGATGACTGGAGGATGTGAAAGACACACCTTCACACAGGCACCCTCAGCACTGGTAAAATTGATTCCGATTTATGATTTATAAACACTGGGTTGTGAGAAGTTCTACATAAAAAAAAAAGGAAAAACTGAAACAATATTGTGGTGCACCTCTAATTGAATATACATTTTCAACTATGGTCCTAATAAGTAAGGACTTGTGATTTGGCCAGGCATTGATTCAAAAGGCATCATCTGCTTGTACTAGTTCACATTCCTTGGCTGGATTCCAAGATTAGCTTTCAGCAGTGTATAGTTCAAACTTGGTTTCTCAGAACTCACTAGATACGTAGCTCTAGTTGTCCTTGGGAGGTATTCATATGTTTGCAGGTGAGTTAGCACAACGGAAAGACAGTGATTCCAGAGGGCATTCCAATGCTGGGGCTGACCGCGGTTATTAACTATACCTGCAGTGACCACCAGCCTGTACTCACATCTAGGAGACTCAGATTCGGCATACCATCATTACCTGTCCTCTTCGATCGTTGACTCTCACCACCTCACGTGGCTTCACTCTGTCGCCCAGAAGGGTCTGGACCTTCACCAGCTGGGTGAGGGAAATGTAGGTGTGCTCAACCATACTTGGCTCCGGATTAACTTTTAAAAATCAAGTTATTGGCACTCTCCAATTTTTCTGCCTGTCTCCATTTTCACGTTATCTCTTGTGCAGAGATGACTCACTCTCTAGAGTGTCCACCCTCAGGTTCTTGCTTGGTTGTCACCAAGTTCTCCATTCAGGACACTTAGGAAAAAAATCTCTTTCCTGTAAGAAGGAAAAATACCTTAATTAGCCAAGAGTAATTTCAGTTATAACAAACTCAAAGTCTGGAACCTTAGAACCCTAATTAGGCCTGTAAAATCCTTTCACCCTTGTCAAACGCTGTCACTTGATTCTGTCAGTGAAGTCTACTTTATCACCCTATGTACTTTAAACTCTCCCAGAGTATGTGCAATAGCTAATATCATGTAAGGACTTGCTATGCTCTGTTATGTATGTGATAATCACAAGGGAAATAGTCCAAATGTATTCAGTTGAAATATTTAAAAACATTTCAGTTTATGGGGTTTGAATTTATGGATTTGGAACCTATAGGTGTGAGGAACCAACTGTAATTGAATATATTTAATATCTGTTACTGAGTATGCTTCCTTTTTTTTTTTTGGTATGTGTTCCAGGGTTTGCAATATATAACAATAACCCATCATAATAATGTGCTTCTAAATGATATTGGGACATTTCACATAATTTTCTTGTAATAATATATTTCCATTGTGTCACAACCATCCTTTGTACTCTATGGCCATACATTTTTTGTTTCTTAGCTTATTTGGTCCATGAAATTCCTTCCTTCCTTCCTTCCTTCCTTCCTTCCTTCCTTCCTTCCTTCCTTTCTTTTCATATCCTTTTCCTTATAAAAACTCAGGATGAAATACAGGCAGTCATGAGGATCGATAGATTTGTTACCTTCTCCTAACCACCAGGCTTCCCTGCCTTTTGTCTTGGATTTGAAAAGCCTGTGTATATTTTGCCCACTTTTCTAGTATGGTACAGGATGGAAATGGCAATCTTTCAGAAGTTCAACATATTTATTTTTTTCTGATTAAATTCATTGTAATGAATGTAATCACTCTAATTCTGAATGTTGAATTTTCATAAACGCCTTGAAGCAGGTATACTGTATGTTTTTATTTTCAGATATTTCAAAAATTCTTTATATAGAGGCAATAAGAGTATTTATCATTATACATACTCTTAAAAAATACCAGTAAAAGCAGCTGAAGTTTTTTGAAGAGTTAAGATACCATTTAGATAATTTAATCTTTTTGTCTGTATGTTGGTACAACACGCACAGTGTTGGAGAATGCACACACACCATACATGCTGAAGTATGAGGATTATTTATAATTATATGCTACCTAGGGGGACCTATTTAGTGTGCTTACTGTATAGATCAGCAGTTTTAGCTATGGGCTGATGTTCGTATTGAGCCATAAGTTTCAATGCATTGCTCTCTAGGTGGGTCTGCCATACTCTAAGAGAGCTGAGAGCAGGGATCCAGTGTGTAACAAGGAATGGTTCTTCCACTCTGCATGACTGTCTTAAATATACACATTATTAATTCATTTAACCAACACACAAAGATGTTGTTTAATTATAATGTGGGACAAAAATGAATTACAGACTTTCCTGAGTGCTAGAGGAAATACTTAGGGAAAATGTTCCATACAAAAGCAATTTAACTGGCAGAAGCTCGTCAGCACTTAGAAACATTTATTCTCAGTTATAAATGGCATATTCTCTGCACCATTTTTATTCTAGCTTTGCATCGATATATCATTTAGACAGAAGGTGCTGATGCAGGCTTTTCAGTCCTGGGCTGCAAAGGTATTGAAGGTGAATGTGATTTCAGTTACACATCCTCTTTCTGTACTGTCTGTGCCTTGTGTTTTATTAGATGTGTTAAAATACACTGTTGTGAAAGAGCACAGACTTGCCAATCACTTATACCTTTCAAAAATATCAGCTACATTGTAGCTGGTTCATTTATCGGTTCCATTCTCTTGTCTAGACTTACCTCTAATTTGAGTGTTTTACTGGGAGATCCACAGAAGTTAGTGTCACCAAATTCCCTATTCATATCGGTTTATTGCCACGTGAAATTTATTACTGAAACATCACATGAAAAAGATGAAATATATATACTGTCACCTCACACCGATCCATTTTGCTCTTCAGTTACTGGAAGATGCAGGAACAGTGATGTGCCTGCAATTTTGTGACATGATGCTCTGGAAAAACCTTCCTTATAGACAGCTTGTGGCTCAGTGTTTGTGTGTTATATGTTGATGCTTGCCTCTTGCAGAACACATAAAGTTGCAGATGCTGGAGTGATTGTCTCATGTCTCCATGAACATGATCATTGGGTAGATTAGATCATGACCATTCTTTGTCTTTTTAAAGTAATCAACATAGGGTAGTTCCTGAATAGGACTTTTGTAGCAAACATTGTATTTATTGCTATTTCAGTGGCCAAAAGGTAAGCTCAGTGGTGTTGCAGGTTGGTGACTCATTGGCCAATGTTTATGTGCAACTTAGGGTGAACTTACTGTAGTTGTACATATTTAACATAACCTTCCACTTTCAATGAAGGATAGATGGTGTCTCTACCCATCTGGCAGTAGGATGATTTACTTTGAGTAGAAGGTAAAGGTACATGGTATGTTTAGCTATGTGACTTGTGGGCGCGGTATCTAACTTCCTGTGCTTCAGTTTTTCTAGATCTGATACAGGCGTAAAATAGCTTCTGTTCCATCAGATTAGGGTGAAGATTAAATGGGAATGCATATAAACACAATAATTCTTGACCCTCATTGAACCCTTCATGGCTGCTGGCTATCATCACATCACATCACATCACATCACATCACATCATATCAAATCATATCACATCACATCACAGTGATTATTATGTGATAGCAAAGAGACACTTAGCTGATTACCTTTTCTTTTTTCTTTTTTTTTTTTTTGGTTTTTCGAGACAGGGTTTCTCTGTGTAGCTTTGTGCCTTCCTGGAGCTCACTTGGTAGCCCAGGCTGGCCTCGAACTCACAGAGATCCGCCTGCCTCTGCCTCCCGAGTGCTGGGATTAAAGGCGTGCGCCACCAACGCCCGGCTTGATTACCTTTTCTTATTCATGCATTTTGTTTGTTTGTTTTTGTTTTTTGAGACAGGGTCTCTGTGTGTGGCTCAAGCTGTCTTGGAACTCGCTCTGTAGACCAGGATGGCCTAGAACTCAGAGATATGTCTGCCTCTGCCTCACAAATACCAGGATTAAGACATGTGCCTCCCACCCCCATGCTCTCCATTTTTATTAATGTATAATTTACATTATAAAATACTTCAGCTGCCCCCTTAATCCAGTCTTAGAGTACTTCCATCATCTCCATGGCTACCTAGACTTTCCTCTTGGTTGACCTCAGTCCCAGGCCACTACTAACCTACTGCTTCAATACATTTGTCCTTTCTAGAGATTTTATTTAGAGCATTGTTCTCAACCTGTGGGTTGTGACCCTTTGAGGGGGGGGGTCCCACATATCAGATAATTATACTAAGATTTATAATAGTAGCAAATTACAGTTATAAAGTAGTAGTCCAAATAATTTTATTTTGGGGGGTCACTACAACACAAGGAACTGTATTAAAGGGTGGCAGCATTAGGAAGGTTGAGAACCAGTGGTTTAGAGAAAATCTATAAGCATATAGTAAATGGTTTTTTTGTGTTAGAATCATTTATTGAGACTGTTTTTTGAGGTTTACCCAGTTTGTATCTATGATTTGTTCCTTTTTATGGCTAGATAGTATTCCATCTTAAAAAAGTACCTGCTTTTATTAATGCACATATTATTTGATACTTTTGTGTTTCAATTTCTATGTATTATGAACAGTAGTGATACCAATACTCTTTTACAAATTGTCCCTCAAGCGTATATTTTTACTTCTCTTGGGGAGATGCACAAATGCTGATTTTTGTGATAAATTTATGTTTTAACTTATGAGAAAACTGCCAAACTGTTTTCCAAGGCCTTTTACCTTGCTCCCTCGGTGTCTGATGGCTCTGTTTTCCTGCATAAGGCGTTGTCCCTTCCATTCTAACTGTTCTCCTGTGTATGAGGTGGGCTGGTATGTGTGCTCCGTCCCCCTCCAGTTTCCCCCAAGCACGCACTCTTACCCGAAGACTTACTGTTCTCCGGTGATACACTGAGTCTAATATTTATCCACACTTGGGCTCAGAGTCTTAGCCCTTTCCTCAGTGGAACATTTTGAATGTTATTCCCCTCTGCAGTTTCTTGTGTCCAATTCTCTTCCGTGTGCACTTGCTCCGGCTTCTCCTTCTCTTGGTCCCCTTCCCTCCTCCCCTTGGATATTCTGAGAGCTCACCTCACAATGAATGCAACTCCAAATCTCAGAGTCGGTTTCCCTGGATCCTACAGTAGCAGGATGTAGATTGGACATGAGTCATCAATGTGGAAAGAGTGAGTGAGGAAGACTTCTAGTTTGGAGTGACGTTTGAACTGATGCTTGGATAACATGAGACAATGGACCAACTAGCTACCTGAGGGAAGAGTCTTTCAGACACGAAGGTGAATGAAGAGGTTGGTTTATGAAGGACTGTTTTAGACACCAGGGAGGCACATGTGGAGACAGCAGAGTTGGTAATCTGGAGACAGGAGCAGGGTGATATGGCAGAGAGCCAGCCCTGCCAGTCTCCGTCTTCATGCTAGTCAGGCTGCAGCAAAGACAGCGTGGACACAGCAGACAGAGGGGCCCACAGGAAGCTTCCACAGTGGTGTGGGTGAGAAGTGGTGGAGCCTGAGTTTGGGAGCAGCAACTAGGCTGGGCCTCAATATAGATTTTGAAGATACTGATTTTTTTTAATTGATCTAGAAACTGTGAATAAGGGGTAAGTTGAGGAAGATTCTCAAGTTTTTGGCCAATGCAAATGAACAAAGGGAACTGTGTGTATTGAAGCTCCAGAGGCAAAATGGTGGGAGGGTGGGAGAAAATTAGATTTTTGTCTCCATTAGATCTTCAAGATTGCTGTGGCTTGACAGGCTGGAACACAGTTAAATTGGGGCATTGTTAGGCTGTGACTTGTCCTTGAAACCTTTGTTCTGAGAGAGTTCACCTAGGAGGTGGCATGCCCTTTCTGTGAAGGATCCCAAACACAATAGCCTTAAAATTGAGACTATGGTTTTGACCACCTGTTAGGAATGGAGCTCTAGACAGTAATTAAGGGAACTGTATTCCAGTAGAAGATTGTTTACCAAAGTGTCTAGATCCTGGGCTGGATTCAACCTGCACGAATAGTCTAGTGACTCGTGACTTTGGCAGTGCCTACAGAGAGAGGACACTCAAATTCTAGCTAGGTCATAAGGTACATTCATACCTGGAGGTCAGGAATGGTGGGAGAATCCAGCCAGGACTCTGAGAAGAAGCTGTCAAGGTTTAATGTTTCTTTTCTGATATCACTGTGACTAACAGACGCACAGCTGGGAGCTCAGGAGTGTGGACTGCTCCTCATTGTGTTCTTCCTCACGTCGCCTGTGGTTTTTAGGGGCCTAATACTTTGTGTAAGGCTCCAGATGGGCAATATTCTAATCTTTTCCACACACAGAAATCCTCTGAAAATGTGGTAACCACTCTCTATACGGAGTGGCACTGTGTAAAATGCTCCCAACTCATTGGACATTTAAATGGGAAGTTCTGGTCACAATCTTTAGGTGGTGTTTTGAATGTGCTTTGCTGAGGAGTAGTCTGATTTGTGTCCTTCTGTGTCTGAATATTTACATCTTCTTTCTGTTGCTGGTGTCTACGTTCTTGGCACATGTAAAGGAAAGAGTTCAGAGAAAGCTTGATTGTGTCCATCTGTTGAGGCCTTTGAAATCCCTGTGAAGGAATGCCATTGCGCATTTTCTCAGTCATTGGTGCAGGCACCACACATGAAACCAACCCAGCCACTGTTGGTGAGAGGAATTGTACAGATTTCTACTGTCTTAGTGCAAACAGATGTCTGGTTAGATATTCCCATGGATCTTGACTATGTGTATTTCATTTGTGGAGTTGTTCTGGCAACCTATGGCTGGTTTAATGTTTATTTTCTTATATCATCATACCTAACAGATGTGAGGTGAAGTAGGAATTAAGAAACTCATACACACATGTATGTATGTATGTATGTATGTATGTATGTATGTATATGTGTGTATATGTATATGTGTATGTGGTTGCTCTTTGGAGTTCAGACATCAGATTTGGTTTTGAAATTTTTGCATTGCCTACTGACAGACATTATGTATCAAGAACTCACATTATCATAGGTCACTGAATTAATTTAAGAAATACCAATTGACATCATTCCTTTAGGGAATTGTGGGCTGCTGTTTGAAATACCATCTTTGTCAAATGTGAAAATTTAGAATACATTTTAGTTTTAGAGTATGGGGCTCTTCTGAATGAAGTGTTGTTCTTTTCCCAATTCCAGAGTTTTCAAACGGACCAAGGGTGGACTCTTCCCATCTCCTCAAATCAGCTAAGTGCTGTGTCTCCATTTACTATTGAGTGTGATTTCTAAATGGGAAGGGAGAGTTCAAAAAAGCATTTAAAACTTTTCAGAGGTGTGTTCAAAAGTCATTTGTTATTTGTGAAAGAAGGCAGCCATAATTAGTATTCCTTATGTGCTATTGTATTTGAATGCATTTATAGTCTGTCAAATCTAATGTGTTTTAAATGAGATCATTAGGCAATAAAATTTTTCATTGTCATTACAGTAGTGGCTGTGCAAATCCTTTCTGCTACCAGGCTCTCAGTAATTCAACTGAACAGCCTTGACATCCCACTTCTCAATGGTGGCCAGTCAGTGTACTGCACTGAACTTGGCTCCTTGGTATCTAAGTTATCTTCACAGAACATTATATCCTTTGTTCTCTAAAGTACTATAGCAAACACAGTGAATCTAGAAGGCCATTGATTTTCTAACCAAGCAGATAAAGTGCTGTGAGCTAGGGCAGTGTAATGCTTATGTGGGTATAGGTCTTTGAGATGAACTCTTTATGTTAGGCTCTTAGGAAACTAATTAGCAGATGTAGTTGGTGTTCTTTCAAGTTTGCATTATAATAGCATATAGGGTGAAAGCTGTAAGCCCTTCAAAAAATTTCACACTGCCCTAGCTGATTTTACACAAATACTTTACATTTAAATATAATGGCAATTCTCAATGCAAAATTCAAGCTAAGTCTTTTCCTAAATAGTCTAATTATTATAGGATGTCCAAAATAAACAGGCAAACCATCTGGCTTTAAAATTTGTAATCTGGTATGAAAACAGCTTATATGCCTTAAATAGTGGTGGATATGTTAGAAGTATATTATTATATTCATGTACGAATTTTACAAAGGAGAGAAGAAGGTTGACAGTCAAATGATGGCTCAATAAAGAAGGTAGTAGTGTGGATTTGGATGACCTGGAAGGACTTCTCAGAGGTCATGGTGCTTGGGTTAAGATGGGGAGTTTTGGATAGGAGCAGGAGGATTTGCTGTTGGAGAACGGACATAAAAAGCACAGGTATGCTTGTGGAACTGTGTGGTCATTGAGACTGAACTGGCTATTCCTTCTGGGAAGGTAACAGGAAGTAAGTTGGGTGTGTAGATGCAGAATGTTGTAACGGAAGCCATTGTGCACTTTTAATTTGACTCTAAGTGGGAACTTAAGGTTTCTAAGGGAAGGGGTGCTTCCATGTGGTCATGTGGACAAGGCTGAAGAGAGGAATAAGGGAACTTGGCC